>JASPKZ010004217.1:0-142500 GCA_030220185.1 Diploptera punctata | reverse complement strand
TCTTTCTTGTTAATTATGTCATTCGCATTACACCTTATTTCTTGTAATGGAACAATAATCTGGTTTTACTACACTAAGTTTGTTCGTGCCTGCTGCCTTCTTCTTTTGCATTTTGTCAGCTTTTAGCAACGACATTATATTCCATGTTTATTCCTATGTTTATTTTATTCATATTCATTTTGACTCGCTTGTGTCGTTTCCTGTTAGACTGTACGGCTGATTCGTGTTGAGAGTTACAAGCACATTTTTTTCTTTTACTGTGTTAGAGGGCTAGCCTAACGCCAAACCCCTAACCTGGAGGTCATTTGATTTTAGGGTTCCATCCCCTACATCAGTTGCTTACAATACAACTGAGGAGTCTATCCACCCCTTGTTTTTCTGTTGGGGTTTTCTCTCTTAGACTTTGCTGATCACTCTACCCAGCAAGGCAACGGTTTTCCCTGTTAAACTAGAAATTGGTTACCTTTTCCGCCTTCAATGCCGTACTGTAAGACTCCTACTCCACCATATCCGCCGTTGAGATCCTCACCGTTTACCTGGCAAGGGGCCCTTACAAAGGAACTATCAGACGGGCGGGCTGAACCAAGTTTTTTTAACTATTTTGTTACTCCTTCTCCTCCTCCTTTCTTATTCGGGCTTGGGAGCGGCAATGGCGGAGTTATTCATAAATAATAACGAACATAATTTAGACGTCATCCTCTGCGCTGTTTACTTTCGTCATAACCCCTGGGAATGGCAGACAGGCAAGACATACGTTTGCAGCGTTGGACTGACTGACTGAATAAGGCCAAGTCCAGCTACGCCCAATGAGCAGCGTATGTTAGAACCGACTAGGGCTCTTTGGCAGCTAAATGGATAGTGGCTACCGTTAAGGGGTTAAGTTTAATTAACCTTGAGCCTATTTGCGGCGCCAGTGTTTGCATGCCAATGGTGATGAATAGTGGACAGGCATTGCAATATGATGAGCTGGAGCAGGACATCAGAAACCACACTACCTTGAAGCCGAGAGTCGGAAATCCAGCAGTGCGGAATGAGCAACGCTACTCCAGGTGAGAGCACATCGCCAAATCTCTGGCTGGATTTAATGAGGGGTAACTCGGGTGAATATGTTTCTATGGACAGCACGCCGCTGAGGCAAGCGTCCCATAGTGCGTACCATAACATTTGTATGTAAAGAGTAAATTTATAGATTTTGCTTACATTTTCAGTTAGCATGGCATCAATATGTGGGGAGCTGCGCTACGTTGTGTATGTCTGTTTTTCCTCGTAAATCGTGGTGCTTGAAAAATGATTTTCAAACACTTGTTCTGTATAATTTGTACTCTTCGTTTATGCTGTTTTGCGAGGATACTCCAGGCCTCACATCCGTACAGTAGCATGCTGCAGATCACGCTTTTATACAGTAAAAGTTTGATCCCACGTGACAATGTGTTCGACCTGAACAATGGATATATATTGCAATTGTTGCATTTGCTTTATGTTGTTGATGTCGAATGTGAATTTTGAACGTAAGCTTGGAGTCCATATGGACCCCACGATACTTGTCTGAAGGTTCTAAGCAGAGAAAATATGAGTTCCCGAGGTTAGTTGGATGGGTGATCGTCTGGTTGATTTAGTCAAAAGGATCGCCTGGGATTTTGCCGTATTTATCTTTATGTTCCATTTCTGGAACCAAAGATAGATATGGTTAAGAGCGGTTTGGAATACATGGATTCGGTTAGGAAGAGATCTAAAGGTAGTCAGGTAAAAGAAGCAGATATCATCGGCGAATGATGCGGTATGGATGTAGGGGATAGTAGGAAGGTCTGACACGTACAACCTATACAGTATGGGTGAAAGGACTGCACCTTGGGGAACTCCCGCTAAGATTGCCTTGCAGTCCGATTTATACCCACTGACCGAAACATATAATTGTCGGTCAATGAGGTATTTTGTAATTAATTTAATAAGTTGTGCCGAAATTTGAAATTTGATAAGCACATTTATCCAGGTCGTATCAAAAGCCTTCTCAATGTCCAGGAATACGGCGATGGTACTACGTTTCCTGTTATAATCCGTGACAATATGATCAACCAGTCTTGCTAGCTGAAGCGGAGAGCTATGTAAATTTCCAAATCCAAATTGGTGGTTTGGTAAAAGAGCTTTGTCTGTAACATCAATTTTGAGTCTTGCCAAAATTATTTTCTCCAAAATTTTGCCCAGCACAGGAAGCAGACTGATTGGACGTAAATTGTTTTTGTTTGATGAATCCTTGCCGGGTTTTTGTAGGGTTATGACTTTGGCAAGTTTCCATACATTAGGAAAATAGTGTAACTTAATGCAATATTTAAAGATTTGGAGCAAAAGGAGTAAAGATTCGATGGATGGATTTTTGATAGCAAGGTTCGAAATAGAATCGCTGCCAGGGCCACGGTTAGGATTGAGATTTCGTATAATTTTAACCACCTATGTGAGATGGATGTCTGGAAGGATATGTGGGATAGGAGTAGCAAGAAATGTAGTAACAACGTTACCTCAGCCCCGTGTATTGGGGTGGTTAGTTCATGTGATCGGAACTGATTGGCCAGATGTGTAGCAAGTACCTAGGACTTGTCACCGGGTTGATAGGCCCAGGTACCATTGCTGCTTATTGTAGAAGGAGGAGCAGGAGTTCTGCTTCTTCTAATCCTTTTAAGGATATCCCAAGGTGGAGTACGATCAATATTTTGTTGAGTCATGGACTCTTCCCATCGGTTCTGACGAAGATTCTGCAATCGTTTCTCTACCAGATGAACATAGCGATTGTATACTTGTTTGTGTTGACGAGATCCAAAAGTCTGTATAATCGAAGGTAGTAGCGCTTTGTTGACAAATAATTTCAAGTGTAGGGTCTGTGTATTTTTGTGGTGCAGTACAGTTTGTTGGTGTTGTACATAGATGTTTTTATCGTCGCCTTGAAATTTATAATGATGTTTTCAAGTTGTTGTGTATACTCGACAGAAAGAGTAGACTCAATCCATTAATTGAGCATGTAAGTGTATTTCTGCCAGTCGATTTGCGCTTTTTGTATAGAAAAAAGGCGGCGATAAATTAAAAGATGGTGTCATTTTTAAGTGTATTGGTGTACGATCGGAATCTAGTGCATTTTCAGTGGTGAAATGTGTGTTGATATAGGTACATTCATCGAAAAGACTATATCAACGATGTCGGATCGGATGCCAAAATCTGTGTGATGAAAGAATGTGTGGTCCCTTGGAGCAGATATTTCTATGTTTTGAAGCTGACAAAAATGTTGAAGTATGAGGCCTGAGGCATTTTGGATACGACAATTCTAGAAATGATGTTTAGAATTATAATAGCATGCAAGCAAATAGCTGCGACAGAAGTTAGGATATTGAGGTCGTGGCTGATTAATTGCCTCAATGGAGATTTATAGATAGAAGCGATGAATGTGGTTTCACTTGGGGAACTTCGGACTCATATTCCAGTAGCCTCAATAAATTGAAGTCTTGGAATGTTGGTCACTCTATGACTGATAGTTATTTGGATAGAAACGGCTGTTCCTCCAAGAGGACCGTCAAGACGGCCATTATGGTATGTGTTATAGTTAGGGATTTGAAAACGATCCTTGGGTTTAAGATGGGTTTCATTCAGGAGAAGAATGTCTATACCTCGTTGTTGTATAAGTGTCTCTAGTTCATGAGTCTGTCTGGCTATTCCATTGGCATTGAGATTGATTTCGTGTGCGAAATTAGCCATTGTCATCGAGACACATATTCACCAATTGTGACAGGAACAGCAAGCGCTCCATTCGAGATTTAAAGCCTGCCAATATAGGCTGGAAATCTTGGAGTGCTTCTGTGCCTGACCGGACATTAAGTGGTGAATTACAGGCGGTATCGGAGCTCGAGCAGTGCTACGATCAATGCGTTGTTAAGCTGGAGTGCTAGAATTTATGGCCTGACTGAAGGATAGAGTTGGATTTACGTTTACAGAAGTAAAAGTACGGGCGTACGGACATTAGGAGAGGGTGATTTGGGTTCTCTGGCTTTTATATAAACTTGCTTAGCTGCCTCATAAGCTGAGCAGCTACGTTAGGAGGCAGGATGGCCTGATGCTCCGCAATTTGCGCATTTAAGTTTGGATGGATCGAGTTGTGCCTCCGTTTTTATGGGGCAATCTTTATGGTTATGGGCCTTTAAGGATATAACGCAGCGGGGCATCAGGTAGCACCCTGCGAAGGTGTGGTTAAAGTTCAAACACTGTTTGAGCCCAGAACGCGGCCAATATGGTTCTACAGCGAAAACTGTGTACAACAAGCTATTTAGATTGTAAATTTTTCGAGCTGCAGCTGTATTCTCCAGATCGATGACAAATAAGGGTAGTAGAATGGTGTTTCGCCGTCCTTTTTTGACATTTGTTTTATCGTTTTTATTGGATATTGGAGCGCCAAAAGCTCGAAATGAATATCTTCGGTACGAGTTCAGGTTGGTAATCGCTTGAGAACTGCCCTCAATGGAATTTCTTTCTTGAGATGGTAAGATAATATTGTTTATTTACACTTACTTACTAATTTACTTACTTACTCACTGGCACTATCAAACCCGTAGGTTCATGGCCGCGCGGACATAAGCTCTCCATATATCTCTATCCTGAGCTAATGTTTCACTCCTGAACAATCCACCTCCCTAAAATCACAATTAACGTTCTTCTCCCATCTCATTCTTGGTCTACCAACTGGGTGTTTTCCTTTGGCTTTCCTAAAGAAGCTTCCATGCACGTCTTTCATTCCCCATACGCGCAATATGTCCTGCCCATCGCAGTCTACAAGACTTAACTGTTCTTATTATATCTGGCTTCCTATAAAGACCATGTTTAGTAGTCTTCTACATTCACCTGTCTGTTCATCTCTCTTTGGTCCAAAATTTTTCCTAAGAACATTATTCTCAAAAACTCGTAATCTCATTTCTTCTCTTAAAGTAAGAGTCCATGTTTCGCACCCATATAATATAACTGGTAGAATAATAGTTTTATATATTTTCAGTTTAACGTTTTTTGAAAGATGTTGTGGCATCAAAAGTATTGTTTATTTACACTTCTGAAAAAATTATGTAACTCTTGACAATTCTACACTGAGGATGCATAGTATCGAAGACCCCAAGATACTTGACTGAAGGTTCTAAGCAGAGAAAATATGAGTACCCGAGGTTAGTTGGATGGGCTATCGTCTGGTTGATTTAGTGAAAAGGATCGCCTGGGATTTGCCGTATTTATCTTTATGTTCCATTGCTGGAACCAAAGATAGACGTAGTTAAGAGAGGTTTGGAATACATGGATTAGGTTAGGAAGAGATCTAAAGGTAGTCAGGTAAAAGAAGCAGGTATCATCGGCGAATGATGCGGTATGGATGTAGGGGATAGTAGGAAGGTCTGATATGTACAACGTATGGGTGAAAGACAGAGGTGGAATCAAGAATCAAGAACGAACGTTCAATCAAGAACGAACAAACAAATCTGCATACAATGCGGCTTTTTTAAGGCGGTTACTATGCAGTTCTGTCGACACTGTAAATTTTGTCGATATGGGTACGAAGGCCGAGACCATTAACCCCATGTGAATAAATTTCGAAGAGTTAGAAACACTTTGAATAGTTTAAATGAATAAATATAAAATTGTTTAGTATGCGTCAATCATTCTTTCTACGACTGTGTCCAGTAGCATGTTTGGGCTCCGTGTGATTGGCTCCTGTGTGACCTAGTTAGGTTTATTATGGTTTTATTTATTGATCAATTAGTTATTAATTTATGAATATTGCTCTATTTATACATTGAACATGATGTTTTGAAGGAGTCTTGCTTTATCGTTAATATTTTAATTTGATGTGTTTAAAGCTATTAAATGTTTGTTTTAATATGCGTTTAGTTATTTCCTGTTCCTGTTGTGCTGACGGCATTTTTTGCCGTCCAGTGTGCTGATTCTGGGAATGGTCTTACTCCCTCGACAGCAAAATATCTAGTTGCTATCACTAAGTGGCTTTCTTAAATGTAAACCCTTACCTAAACGGTGTTATTAGGAAGTTTGTGAGATATGGTTACGAAGATGTTGCCATGCGCTGTGATGTTATTTACCGTCGTGTACTTACGTTTTCCACTTTTTTAACCCTCGTGGAGGTTGTTCTTCCGAAAATATATTTTTATGCATTGTACGCCATTGTGGCGATTGTCCTATCGTGCGTACTATTGGGTTGTCATGTTCCAAAATGTTTTGATGCATTTTGGTAACTTGTGCATTAACAATAGCATCAAGATAGGGTAATTTTGCTGCATCATGTAGCTTTGTTATTCTTGTATACATATGTGCCGAAAAAATAATTTTGAGACAACGGTTCTGAATGATTTGAATTTTCTTTTTGTGCTTTTTAGCAAGAATACTCAGTGCTTCACAGCCGTACAGTAACATACTACGGATTACTGCTACATACAATGTAATCTTCCGTCTAGAAATTGATTCATCCCGGAAGAATGGATATAATATAGCTATCGCTGCATTAGTTTTGCGTTGTACATAATTTACATGATGTTTAAAAGTTAATTTAGGGTCGAGATGTAGGCCTAGATAATTAACTGCAGTCTCATTGCGCAGAATTTGTGCACAAATAGTTAGCTGGATAGGTAGATGTTTTGGACATTTGGTAAACAGGATTAATTTGGATTTGGTAATATTGAGTTTAATATTCCAGAGACAGTACCAGTCATAAATGACTGATAACGATCTCTGGAACGTAAGGATTCTATGGTGCAAGGAGCTAAGTTTGGTTTGGAAGTAAAAGCATGTATCATCGGCGAATGATGCAGCTTTTACTGAAGGAGGGTTTGGGAGGTCCGAGACATAGAGGTTGTAGAGCAGCGGAGAACGGACTGCTCCTTGTGGTACACCCGCTAGTATAGACTTGCAGTTAGATCTGTGTCCATTTATTGGTACATAAAATTTCCTATTTACAAGGAAGGTAGATATAATTTTGATTAAATTTGGTGCCAAATTGAAACTTATTAATTTGTATATCAATCCATTGATCCAGGTTGTATCGAAGACCTTCTCAATATCTAGAAATATTGATACTGTGCTCTTCTTGGCGTTGAACCCGGTGACAATCTGATCAATAAATCTCGCCAGTTGTAGTGGGGTACTATGTGCTTTTCGGAATCCAAACTGATAATTAGGAAGTAAATTTTTTGCCTGGACTTCTGCTTTTAGTTGGGTCAAAATTAGTCGTTCTAGTAGTTTACTCAGAAGTGGTAAGAGACTTATTGTTCGAAGGTTGTCGGGATTTGAAGGATCCTTGCCAGCTTTGGAAAGCACTATGACTTTTGCCACTTTCCATGCTGAAGGGAAATAGTTAAGTTTAAAACAAAACTTAAATATTGTAAGCGGTAGGATGAGGGCTTTTTGGGGTAAACGTTTGATAGCCAGATAGGGGATTTTATCTGCGCCTGGGGCACAGCTATTTGTTAGGGAGTGGATATGGTATTGGAGGTCTTTTAGGTGAATATTAGGATAGATGGGCACTGTAGGAGTAGCAAGAAAAGTGGTAACCACGTCGTTGACATTCGCCTCATGAACCGGTGTAGTTAGCTCATGCGGACGGAATCGGTCTTCGAGATTTGATGCAATAAGATGGGCTTTACCATAGGGATGATAAGCCCAACGTCAATTATTGTTAAGCGCAGTTGGCGCTCTACAAATTTTTATTATTTTGATAATCTCCCATGGGGGAGTTTTATTAACATTACACGTATTTAGTGAAAGTTGCCAATCAGTATTTCGTTTTTCTCGAAGTGTATTCCGTACAGCATTTGCATACCGATTGTATTGCTGTTTGTGTTCAGGTGCTCCATAGCGTCTGTAGAGTTTTTTGAAATGTCGCTTACGCTCAAGATAATGTGGGAGTGTTGGGTCTTGTGTACGGTGTGTATCGGTTTTGTGTGCGTGTTTGTTGTTGAATACTGTAGTGCAGTGTTTATGGTGTCCTAGAAGTTTTGAATGGAAACTTCCAACTCTTCAGTGGATTCAACCTTAAGTTTAGGGTTCACCCACTGAGAGAGGAGTTTCGAGTATTCTGTCCAGTTCGTGTCAAAAGTGCAGTTTTTGAAGGGAGGTGTAAGTGTGAGATTTTTTGTGACTGTGAACAGTATTGGTACGTGGTCTGATTCAATATCATGCTGTAGTGTATCGATGTTTGTGGAGATGGTTGTGTTTTTCGATATTGCTATATCAAGTATGTCTGAGCGTAAGCATTGAGGTGTTTCTTGGAGGCGAGTGTGTTCTGTAGGGGCTGAAATTTCAATGTTGTTTTGCTGGCAATATGCCTATAGAACCAGGCCAGATGCATTAGGTACTCGACAATTCCAGAAAAGATGTTTGGCATTGAAGTCTCCCGCTAGTATGAAACGAAGGGAGAACGATGTTAGGATATTTATTTCGTGTCGAGTAAATGGTTTTAGAGGAGATTTATAAATTGACACTATGAAGTGGTCTTCATTGTTTGATATAGGTATGAGTATTCCAGAGGCTTCAATTCATTGAAGCCACTGGGTTTGAATGGAACGGTGACCATTGATTTTTTTAATGGAGAGGGCAGTGCCGCCCATGGGACCAGTGAGTCTCTCTGTTCGATGTGTTATGTAGTCAGTGAAACGCAAGCGATGGTTTGGCTTTAGGTGCGTTTCATTGAGCAGTAGTAAGTCTCTGTTGTGTTGATGCAATACAATTTCCAGTTCTTTTTGTCAACGCCATTGACATTAAAAGCCATGTCATTGAGAATTACACTTCGGGTGAATGTTTTACACGTTTTCGAAGAACATATTCATCATCTGCGACATGAACATGAATTTCTCCAGAGGGCTATTGAGTTTAGCTATTAGTGGCTGGACATCACGAACCAGATCGTTACTGAAGCTGGTGCAATATTATTGAAGTTGGTTGTGCGCTGGATGGCAGCAAAGCGTTCTTGTGCTGATTGAGCATTTTCTGCTTTTGCTGTTGTAGCCTTGCTATATGATATATTGGGATCAACTAATTTTGTAGTGAAAGTGCGCGGAGTAGGCTAAGTTGTCGGTAATTTAGGTTCTCGCGACTTTAAGAAAGCTTCATTGGCTTCAATATATTTCGGACATTTTCTATATGAGGCTGGATACCCTTTTTCTCCACAGTTGGCACATTGTAATTAGGAGGTGTCAGTTTGAGCTTCCACTCGAACTGGATACTTCAAATGACTATGCGGCTGCGCGCATATTACGCAACGTGGAGTAAGATTGCACCCACCAAAGGGATGATTGAAGCGTTGGCAACGAAAGCATTGCTTAAGGGCAGCGCGAGGACGGTACGCTTCGATGGAGACTACAGCATATAGGAGTTTTTTGAGGTCATAGATATCTTTGGCTCTTTCAGTGTTCTCTAGTTCAATTAGGTATAGGAGAAGATTTACAATTTTGTCACTTTCTTTTTTGGTGATTTGCTTTATTTGTCAGACTGAACAATCAAGATCTAGTAGTTCAGATTTGATGTCGTCGATGTCGACGTTATTAGGCAGTCTTTTGAGCATAAGGGGAGGTCTTTTTTCACTTGGAATGTGTAATATTCCTTTTTTTACTGAATCGAAGAATGGTCTTATAATTTGGAAATCTTCCAGATTGGTGGGATAATCCCCTCAGTCCTTCGGGTGTGTTTGCAACTTGTAGATCTTTCTTAATGACGGCTCTTAGCTGTTTATTCATTTTGAAAGGATCGCAGTGACCTAGCACCGTTATTGGCGGAGGACGAGGGTCTTTTCTCTGAACAGGTTGTTGTTGTTTTTCACTTGCGCTAGGTTCTGCTAAGGATGGTGTTCTCTCCATGATTTGTGATTCGAGATTTGTTGCAGATGCACCTGCTTCTGATTGATCATTGTCGTCGTTTTCTGCCGGTATAGAAAATCTATTTTGAGTTTCAAAAACAGGAGTGAAATTTTGTTTTTTGTTTTTTTGGATTCTTTTCAGATTCGTTGTTTTTTCTTTTGCTGCCTGTTTATTTCGTACTTTCAGTTGGATTTTCTTTCCTGGGTGGTTTGGGATTACTTTTTGGTTCGTCTGCTTTGGACTTGTTTTCCTGTTGTAGACTAGTGTTAAGGCTTAGGTAGTCTTCCTTGCCTGTTATGAAACAAGTTGTTCGAATTTCAATGACTGTATCCTTGGCAGCTTGATGGAGCACTTGCAAATATATTGGGGAGTGTTTTTAATTTCCATCAATATGGATTCAGACCGGGAAGGTCATGTGTTCAAAATATATTTGTATTCCAACAGTTAATTGAAAAGTGGACTGCAGTTGGAGAAGAAACCCATTTGACAATGATAGATTTAGAGAAAGCTTATGACTCAATTCCGAGGAACAAATGCTGGGAAGTGTTAGAGAGATACAATATTGATAGAAACCTAATTGAAATTATTAAACAAGTTTATGAAGATAACTCTGCTTATGTTAAAATTGGAAATATATCTAATCTTATAAAAACCACAAAGGGATTGAAACAAGGGTGCAGTCTATCGCCAATTTTATTTATTATCTATGTAGAATTTGCATTAATGAAATGGAAACAAACCTGCAAAGGTATGAGAATAGATTTGTTATCATTTTCATTTTATTATCTTAGAACTTACTCCCTTTTTTTCGTAAAATGGGAAGGGTAGGGAGGAATAATAATTCATAAATGAGAATATGACAAGTATGATAATGAAAAATAAGAATAGAGTTAATCAGCTTAAGGGTATTATTTGAGGTATCCCAATAGGCAATAGATTTTTGCGGTCATTACAATTTGCTGATGATCAACTGGTTTTAGCGCAAGACAAATTTGATATGGAATCATCATAAAAAGGTTGAAAAACACATATGAATCATGGGGTCTCACAGTAAATTTACAAAAAAAACAATATCTGGCAATACATAGCAATGAAAGATAAAATTTAATATTGGAGGAAGGAATCCAAATAAAGCAAGTGAAACAAACTAAATATTTGGGAATAATTATGGATAACATTGAAGGTATAGGCAAAGAGAATATAAAACATAGAATTGAATTCAGTAGCAAAATAATATCATTATTAAGTTCCATATGGTGGGATAAGCATATTTGGAAAGACACAAAAAAATATATTGGTAAAACATTGGTGGAATCTGTTGCAATGTATGGAAGTGAGGTATGGACACTCCATAAGTACTACAAGAATAGACTAATAGCTCTAGAAATGGATTATTTACGCAGAAGTACCAGAAAGTTAAAATTAGAACATGTCACAAATAAGGAAATTAGAAATATAATGGAAGTAGAAGAAAGCATAATTGAAACAACTGAGGAGAAGGAATTAAAGTGGTTAGAACATGTTTTAAGAATGGAAGATGAGCGATGGCCAAAGCAACTATTTCAATGGCATCCGACCAGAAGGAGGAAGAGAGGGAGACGAAGTTAACATGGAAGGAAAACATGAAGACATTAATGCAAGCAAGAGGGCTAAGCATTGAAGATGCCCAAGATCGTAGGGTTTGGAGGTTTGGCACGGGAAGACGGCAGCAGCTGTAAAAACCCGAAGATAGATAGATATTTAATTTCCGCTTTCATAATTGCGTCTAGCTTCTTTAAGATATCAATAGTTAGATCATAAGCAATTTGACTGTTACCTAAGGATTTGAAGGTTGTCAAATAATTTAGATTTATCAGGAGGGCTCCTCGTATTTCGTTTGCTAATTCCATATCTTTTTTGACATTTCAGCCTCTTTCTTAAGAACACATTCGTCAAATCTGATTGTTGATTCTTCCCAATATACAGAAGCAGGTGCATTTGCGTGGTCCGTATTCATATCGGTCACAGTATTACCGGCCATGGTGCTTGGCAAGCCAAGAATTAGTTGTTTGCCCATATTAACTTACACTATTCACAGAATTTTGTACCTACCTTTATTTACTTAAGAACTAACACAATAAACACTGAACACAAACAATTTTAACACACTAAGAAAGCCACTTAATTAGCCTAACACAATAACTCATAAACATTGAAAAACTTACATTTTAACTAGGAATTTTGAATCAAAACGCAGCATACGTGAAGGGAAACGACACCGTTTTTGAGCAAATTCACTGTTGTGAAGAAGCGTTCTCTAGGAGGTCCGCTTTTCTTTGCAGTTGTATTTGTCAAAGTATATATAATTAAGAATCCATGAATTCCTTGGCTATTTTGAGCTTATATCGCTCTGCAAAAGTCATTGACATTGTGCATTAAGGCACGGACCGCCTCGAAAATGTTTGGACTTTGAAAGATTTTTGAGTTTATGAACTCTAATTATTTTCCATTGCACTGGTATGGGTGACCATTCGTGAAGTGTGTCATTTATTTTTGAGATTTTTGCGAATGTATGTGATTTTTTATTAATATTTTAATTGAATACGGTTAATTATAATTGGAGTATGTTTTAATGTGTATTTTAGTTATTTCTTTGGCTGTTTGGAGCTTATAAAGCTTTACGAAAGCCTCAGAATTAGTGCATTAAGACACGGACCGCCTCGAAAATATTTGGAATTAGAACATTTTCTTGCATTTTTAGACTTTGAAAATGTTTCCATTGGTTTTTCATCGGACCTCTTGGAATGTTGGCGGGTAGTAGTCCCGTCGTTTGGGGTTCCGTGTTTGCGGTGATTTTTAATGGACTTTGAAAATAAATTGAAATTGTGGACTTCGAAATTTTATGTAATTGATCCTTTGAAGTTCGACTCCTTGTTGCAGGCTGCAGCTGTTGCCCCGTAGAAGAAATGAAATCCTCAGTTTCCCCTTTGTCCCCGGCAATGAATTTAATAATAGGAATTGAAGGTACTGGTGGAACTAGGGGACTACTCCGGTATTTACCTTCACACCAAGGGAACCACCGAAACATTGGCAGAATAGTTAATGGATATTTTATTTTAATTTACATATTTAAATTTGTTTTGCTTAATATTAATTCGTTATCAGAAAGTTTTTGAATAATAATTTTAATAATATAAGGTTTTGAATAATAATTTTAATAATTTTAGGTGTAATTTGGAATAATATTGTTTCGTGTTATAAAATTTGAATTTGGAAGAATAATTATGGGAGTTTATATTTGAATTTACTGATGGACGTTAAGGGAACCGCTCCGATATTTGTCTTAGCGTTAAGGAAACCACCTGAAACCTTAACAGAGCAGCTTTGAAGTTAATAATTAAGCCTAAAGTGGCCAAAATCTCGTGTCCGGACCTTTCTTCGGCTCTTTTCGATTAACTATCCGGCGGAATCACCTTTATAGAGTATTCGCTTATCTACAGAAGGCGTAAGGTTTATTAAAAGTCGATTCCCTCGTTATACTCGAGTCTGTAGTCGACTTTACTTTTGGTAGGCTTTAAGCTGTTGGGCTGAGAGCTATTTCCAGGATTATGGCCATGATTGGATTTTTGATCGAGCTTGCCGTAATCTACCATTGAACCATTGCCTTCGTATGCATTTAGTCCTTCTATTAGACTGTAGCCTAATATGTGGCCTTTTGTATCTCGTTCGAATTTGATTTCGAGCGTGAATTAATTGCAGCTTACGTGGGACTTAATTATCTCTAAGTATTCTGCCATGTCGTGAAGAAGATTACATTCTTCGTATACAGGACATGCTTTACCGCATGTGCAACCTTTTGCCAAGTTTGCCTCCTCAATTGTTTGAGTGCATATATCTGTCTTATTTGCGAGTCTCTGTGTTTGAGAGCTCTTTTCAATTATAATTGATTGTTTTATTGGTCCTGGCTTCTGAGCCAGGTCGATGATCTCTGTTTGGACCATTTTTTCCAGGGAATTTTCCTCGGTACTTTTCTTATTTTTCCTTCTCGTTCCAGTAGATGAAGGAATCTCCTTTTCGCTTCGCGCCTCGTGAGCTGGGGGCGTGCGATTTCTTTTTCTTCTCTCAGTTTGAGGAGCAGCTGGCTCAGCACTTTCTGAAGAAATTTGCCTTTCGACAGCAAAAGCAGATGGCTCGACTGGTACTGTCTGAGGCCGTTGTGTTGCAGCTTGGGCTGCTCGTCGATAGAACTCTATTTTAACTTTGTAAAAATAGATTTTTATTTTGAGTACGTCACAGACTGTGGGTTCATCCACCAAGACTGCCATGAACATTGGCAGCGGGCCTTTGGTCCTTCCGGTCGTCATGTTGACAACCTTCAGAGCCGTGAACCCAAGACTTTTAAGTCTTCTTGGATCACTGATGGATCCATGTGGGAGTCGATTCCTTTGATCACGATCTTTTTGTTACGACCTGAGTTTTTCGACACCTTCGCGATAAGGGATCTTACGCCGCTGCAGGAGCTGTACGTATTTGTTGTAGGCCGACATCAAAGCCAGCCTGGCCCTGTTTCCAAGCCTAGTGACCTCACAAGTTAATGTGAGAGGCTCGTGTTTATTGAACACCTTGTTCGCAGCTGCCAGTTCTGTCGAAAAATCCCGGTGAATAACCAGGGAATGTGGTTTGTTTACGCTTTTGCGCTGGTTCTGTGTCCCTGAACCTCCAGTGGCCCCTCCACTTTTTGCTGGTGATGTCTCTGGCGGTAGAGCGACAGTCAATTGGGAACCAATTATTTCGTCAGCCGCTGCTGGCGTTTTATGTGTCGAGAGTTGGTCGATTTTATCGTCAACCGTTGCTGCCGTATTTTCTGTCGAGTTTTCTTCGATTTTCATATGTTTACGCGTACGTGCCACGATTGCGGGCGTCGTTGAAGATCTGCCACTTTTCTTTTTTCCATTCCTGGCCATGCTGGAGGGTTCTTAGTTCTTGTGGATACAGAATTATGGTTAACCAGTAATGAGGTGCCCTGTCAAAAACCTTGGTATCGTGGCCGAGCCTGGGGCAGATGGGATAAGGCCTAGTGCCTTTTGAGGAACATAAGCTATCCGTGGTTAGAATGTAGGTGAGTGAACCCTCAACCTGTAAAAGAATCCGTCAGATTGGTTAGCTTATAGCCGCGCAAGCGCAGACAAATTGTAGTAGCGGCGGTCGCTTCTCCAGCCCGGCGCTTATGAGGCAACGATTGCTGCGAGGAACGCTGCTACGTAGACACCCTCTCTGCCGCTGCTAGTAGAACCTCACTCTTCCGCTGCTGACGCTGGTCTCAATCACAGCGGTGGACGACGACGAACGACTGAAGTATGGGACGAAATGTCCCTGACATTATAGGGACTTATTTGTTTGCCCTCTTTGTCCAAGGATATAAATATAGGAAGGTTAATTATGTGTTCCTTACGATGCCTGTACCAAGCTCCATAGTCTTTCCACCGGAGGTATCTGCGCTCTGATGATCGCTGTTGTCCTGAGGACGCATCGGTGAACGTTGGTTCAAGAGTACGCCGTCCTGGTTGTTGGAGCTCCATCCGCAAGCGGCGCTTAGAGGATTGGTCAGATAACATTTAATAATTTAATTAGGGTGATGCTGGAGATCCGAGAAGACGTTGCTCTGCAGAGGGGGGGAAAAAAGAAAAGGCTCCTTTCAGGGCTGCTGATTATGCGAAATTTTGAATTTGGAAAATTATTTAAAATATATTAATTGATTAAATTTAGATGGGATTATAAGTTTTACTGGTGGACTCTAGGGAACCACTCCGACATTTTTCTTAACGCTAGGGAAAACCCAGCGGTGGACTGCGGGAAGCCGCAATTTATATTAGTGGTAGACGCAGGGTGGCTGGGCATGGCACCTGTCATCGTCAATCTAGCGCCTGATTGGTTCCGATCTTTCTCCTTGTTATTGAGAGTGTTAATGCATCTATTGTCCAATGTATGATGTCAGGTTTTAGCCAATTTTGATTGCTTCTTCTTTTCTATTGAAATTTCCATTATCATTGTAAATTTCTATAGCCTCTCGGTATAGTCTATAAAAATAATTGGACTTGTGACTAAAACTTGTGTATCTTCAAACAGAATCTGATGTCCATTTATAATAGCATGTTCTGCCACAGCTGATTTGTCCATTTCTTCTTGTCTGCAATTTCTTTTGTGTCCCGATAAACGGGTGGCTATACTTATTTTCATGGTTCCTATGTATGATTTTCCACATGAACTTGGCAGTCGATATACGCCGCAAGTGGAGAGAGGTGGCCGAGGATCCTTCGCTTAGCGAAAGTGGTCTTCTATTTTTCTTGTGAATCTATAAAATGTTTTTATGTTGTGTTTTTGTAGGAGTTTTCCGATACGATCCGTGACTCGTATATATGGTAAAAGGCTATGCTGATTGAGGGTGCATTATCCATTCTGACGTACTGTCTACGTGGATTTATGACTTGTCTTATTTCTTTGGATGTGTAGCCATTTTTCTAGAAAAGATGGCGTTGTTCTAGTTATTAGATCATTATGATTACCGGCCGTGAAAGCCTGCATTCAAGTTATATATAATAACCTAAACTATGACTGCAGCATGTTCATAATGCTTGCGTTCGATTCATTTTCATTATCCGCCGTTATGATCATATTTCCGAACACTTCAATAACAGCTCTTGGCTCAGTCTTGCTGACAGACTCTCTTTCATTAATTTTCAAGCTTCTGAATTCCTACACTCCTAGATACCTGGCGTCCAGATTTGAGAAGTTATCTTCTTACCACAATATTGACACTAGGTCACAAGATAACAGTCTGCTAACAATCCCTCGTTATAGCAATTCCTCTTATTCTACTTCCTTCACAGTAGCCTTTGCCCGCTCCTGGAATTTCCTTCCTCAAGATATCAGGGGTTGCCGCACACTTGGCACTTGTAATCGTTTATGTTTATTTAATTTACATGTAAGGCTATTTTTTATATTTTTTAGAACCTGGTTGAGTGGCAGACAAGGCCTTAAGGCCTTAACTCTGCCAGGTAAAATAAAACTACTATTATTAAATAGTACATGTTAATGTGAGGCCAGCAGCCTGCAAT
This sequence comes from Diploptera punctata, assembly GCA_030220185.1. Classification (NCBI taxonomy): domain Eukaryota; kingdom Metazoa; phylum Arthropoda; class Insecta; order Blattodea; family Blaberidae; genus Diploptera; species Diploptera punctata. The sequence continues at coordinate 125,534 of JASPKZ010004217.1, read as the reverse complement.
ATGTAGTGAAATGAGTGTCGAATCTACTGATATTAAATCATGGGCAATTATTCTTGTACGTCAAGGACCTCCTAGGCCTGTCGAGGCATGGAGTTTAGTTTAGTTTTATAATTTTCTATAAATAATCTCATGGCACTGTGCTTGTACGCGAGTTTTTATTCATTTCGTACAATACGTAGGATTACATTAACCAATTAGGCTATTCTATGCCACCGTGCCACCTGTGAACATTCGATCGGAGACTAGTGACTACTAGAGTCATGTTGGCCAATGTGATAACTGATACATGTTCTCGCTACAGTCAATTGACAACACGGGCATTCTATCCTTGAGTCTACATTAGATTGCAAAGATAGGGTGAGAAAATGGGCAAGTTAGTGTTAATTTGGGCAAGTTAAGGTGAAAAAATGGGCAGGTTAGTGTACACCTCATTAGTTTAGCGTTCACTTGTTAGCGGATTTTTGTGATAAGTTGGCTACACTGTCTGATCAACTTCGCGCTTCATTTTAAGGCATTTCTCACGTTTTGTTTTGAAAAAATCAACACATATGTTTTTGTATCATGTAATTATTCACATATTGCAACAATAAATATTGTGTATTTTCCGTTTGATTATTTGTATTCATGCAGGCGGGTTGGTGGCCAAACAATTAAAATGTTTTCAACATACCAATATATTTTAAATGTTAAAGAAACTGATCATGAAATACAATTCAACATAGCGTGTACAAGCATCAACAGTTTTAACGACAAGATCACTACTGTTTTATTGCACACATTGAAACTACAAACAAGTTTACGAGTTTAACGCACGTCACGCATCTGCATGCTAATTTAATAAAACGTGCGTGATTCCTTAACATAAAACTGCCAAGATGACGTTGCTAAATATACAAACTCTAGTCTTACACATGCCCTCCATAAAACTCGGATCCTAAGAAATAAAAATATAAATTTACATGGAATAATACGCATCCGGAGACATACATCTAAGAAACCAATGCATTATATATGAACTTAAATTGTTACAAATAGGACATACCATGGCTCACATCTGTAACTGCAAATATATCCATACACAAAAAAGGAGGCAGATCTGCTATGGTCCATGGAAACTTTGTCTTCCAGAAATTAGACCAGGGTTACATTCATGACCTGGTCGACATTTTTCAGGCTGCATATTCGTACTCACATTTTCGCTGAAAAATCATAGATCTCATAACTATTAATCGTATTCATATTAAGAAAACAAATAACAATTAGACAAAATCGTCAAGTTTCCTACAATGACAGCGAGTTTGTGTCCATCAAGTAAGATTTTAGATTTCTAAATCAGAGACAAGGAGCCGTGATATTCCTGGGAGTACGGACAGAGAGCCGCGGTGAACTAGTGGCTATGCTCCTTGCCTCTGGTCCCGATGTTCGCAGACGGATGGAAAAGTCCAAGAAGCAAGTCCTCCGCCGTGGGTCCCTAGTGTGAGGATTTTTAGGCTCGTAAAATATCCGTAAACCTGAATAAAAAAGCCTCTAAGCAAAATTTACTGATCTCAATATCCTAGTAATACTTTAGTTGCCTGCTAGATGTCTAATTGAGTCAGTATGTTGACCGTATGCTACTCATGACATCTATGGCAAATAGCGTAACTAAATAAACTTCTCCTTTGTTACCCTTAAATTCATAATCCTTTTGGATACATCGGTTGGTTTAATTAATTTAATATTTTTCATGAATCAGAAGAAAATGAACAAAAAGAAGCTACTTACATGTGTATCAAATTATACAATATACATAATAATAACAGCTATGCAAGAATCCGTTTTCACTGCGGTCCGCACATTCAAATATCTAACAGAAGAAATATGTGTTTTGGTAATTTAAGAGTTAAAAGGAGAAGATATGGCTCTACACTTGGCTATGACATAAGAGATGGATAGATAGAGAGCAAATGTCGGATATCTCGGCTCTCAGAGAGTACTCAGGAGTCTCTAGGAAGAGAGAGAGAGAGAGAGAGAGAGAGAGAGAGAGAGAGAGAGAGAGAGAAATTCCGATTTTAAAAGAAAAGTAAAAATAATGGCCATAATTTATACGAAAGTTGCTACATTGTCATTATGCTAAAGTAACTATATATGTACTCCCGACTAAGCTAATTTAATTACGCTTATTTACCTACAGATTACAATGAGCGATATGCGGTCAGTATAGGCCACGCAAGGGATTTTGAAGAATGTCCTTGACGGTCACTCCAGTGAGAGAGCCTACCCAGACTTCGAAGTTGTGAATTCCCTGCCTGCCACGTGCACAATCAAAACAGTTCCTCTTAAAAAACATGTACAGTCCATAGTGAATTATAGAGAAGCGGACGTGTTAATTTTAGATTTTTAAACCGTAGTTTTAATTTATAATAATTTGTACATTTGCTGCCTCTAGTCTTAAAATTATAGAGCACTGTGTATGAGTATTTAGTTAATTAATGAACAATTTTGATCTCTTTAAATGTATATAATGTATCCTATGCTTTCAAAATTTACCCATGCTGGACTGGTCGAAGGTGATAAGCCAGACAAAAAAAGTACCTTGGTCGAACGAGTGACGATCTTTCACCGTAAAAATACAACCGTCAAGAAATGCGGACATGGGTTCAACTGGCGTAAAATTTTCCGCGGGTCAAATAGCCCCCCCATTCGGTTCTCCGGGCGGGGACTACTTCAGGGAACCCATGTCAAAGGCTCAAACACAGGGACATGTTCCTATGAACATGGAATGTTAGATATTAACGCGGGAATTAGATAAATCGCCCTTGGATATACTAGCTTTACAGGAAGTAGGTGGCCAGGTGAAGGTAGTCAGAAATCAGGAAGCTTTGCATTATACAACGGGGGTGCAGAAAAACCTGAATTTGGAACGGGTTTTTTAGTCAGGGAGGATCCTATCCGCTATCCGAGATATTAAGTTTGTCAGTGACAGGATATCATACATAATTCTAAAGGGTAAAAGACATGATTTCATAATTGTAAATGTACATGCTCCCACAGAAGATAAAGATGACAAGATAAAGGATGAGTTCTATGTAGAATTAGAATGCTTATTTGATAAGCTTTCACGATATCATATGGAAATTGTTTTAGGAGATTTTAATGCAAAAGTAGGGCGGGAAGATATATTCAAACCACCAATAGGCAAATACAGTCTTCATGAAGATAGTAACGACAAACGGGGTTAGATTAGTCATCTTTGCCACATCTAAGAATCTCAATTTTAATAGAATAACATTTCAGCATAAGGATATTCATAAATACACCTGGACGTATCCAAATGGAGAAACTCAGAACCAGATATATCATGTATTAGTGGACAAATGCTGGCACAATAGTATCATCGATGTTTGATCAGTTAGAGAGACAGACTGCAATTCGGATCATCATCTGGTCAGGGTGAAAATCAGACAAAACCTATCGCTTATGAGAGGAACAAACGCTAAAGATGATTCTGAAAAATTTGACTTAAAAAACTTGAAAAATGATGAAATGCGCCATGAATACCAAATCAAAATTGCTACTAGATTTGAAGAACTGGAATCTTCAGATGACAATGTGGCAAACTAAGAACAAACTTATATAAATAAAGAATGGAAGGCTATATGGGATACTATTAAATTGTCAGCATGAGACAGCATTGGCTATTTAAAGAAGAGGCAAAACAAGAATTAGTTTTATGAGGAATGTGCCGACATTGTAAAGAAAAGAAAGCTAGCAAAAATGAAATGGTTACACGAGCCAAATGAGGTAAATTTAGAGCAATTGGGTAGTATTAGACGGGAAAGCACCAAGTTACTAAAGAGTAAAAAGGAGGGAATATTTGAGAGAGAAGATTAAGGATCTTGAAATGAACCTAAAAAACAAGAACATTAGAGAATTATATCAGGGAATTAGGATAGAGTAGAAAGGATTTCAAGGCTAGAACTAACATAATTCGGAATGAAAATGGGGAAATGATTGCAGATTCCAGGAGTATATTAAATAGATGGAAAAGTTACTTTAATCAATAAATGTACATACAGAACAGGACATTGAGGAGGATAATTTACAGACAGCAGAAATGCTAGTCGCAGAACCAAGTGCATTAGAGGTTGAAATGGCGATAGAAAAATTGAAGATGTATAAAGCATCATGTTCAGATGAGATCCCAGCAGAACTGATAAAATCAGGACGAGAAAAATTGATGGACAAAATAAGCTGGTTCCTTAGTATGATTTGGAATAAAATGATCTTCCAGATGAATGGAAATGATCAATTATCGTACCAATTTATAAAAAGGGAGATAAAACTGATTGCAACAACTACAGGGACATCTCATTACTTTCAACTTCGTACAAAACTCTAACAAATATATTAGTAAGCAGACTTACTCCCTATATTTATGACATTCTAGTAGATCATCAATGTGTATTTAGAAGAAACAGGTCTACAACAGATGAGAGTTTTAGTATAAGACAGATTTTAGAAAATAAATGGGAATATAATGGTACTGTACATCAACTATATGTAGACTTCAAAAATGCATATGATTCAATTAAGAGGGAGAAGTTATATAGTATCCTGCTAGAGTTCGGAATTCCTAAAAAGTTAGTTAGACTTATACGAATGTGTCTAAATGGCACAAAGAGTAGTGTGCGTGTAAACAAACAATTTTCGGACACTTTTGAAATCCAGAATGGGTTGAAGCAAGGAGATGCACTCTACTATTTAATTTTGTACTAGAGTATGCCTTTAAATCTTTATAGGATGAGAAAGGCCTACAACTCAATGGTATTAATAAGCTGTTAATTTATGCTGATGATGTATTACTATTGGCCGATAGCGAGGAGATACTAAAGGACAACACGCACACACTGTTGAGTAACACTAAGGAATTAGGACTGGAAGTAAATATCAATAAAACTAAACATATGGTCACACGTAGAAATACATATATAATGGAAATGGACAGGTAAGGACAATTGAGGGAAATTTTGAGGAAGCGGCTGAATTCAAATACCTAGGAACAATTATCACAAATAGAAATGAGATGCACAATGAAATTAAACATAGGCTCAATTCTAGAAATGCGTGCTATTATGCATTGCAGAGACTTTTGATGTCCCAACTCCTTTCAAAAAACGTTAAGTTGAAAATATATAAAACTATTATTCTACCAGTTATATTATATGGGTGCGAAACATGGACTCTTACTTTAAGGGAGGAAATGAGATTATGATTTTTGAGAATAAAGTTCTTAGGAAAATTTTTGGACCAAAGAGAGATGAACAGATAGGTGAATGGAGAAGACTACATAACAATGAACTACATGGTCTTTATAGGAAGCCAGATGTAATAAGAACAGTTAATTGTCGTAGACTGAGATGGGTAGGACATGTTGCGCGTATGGGGAATGAAAGACGTGCATGGAAGCTTCTTGTAGGAAAGCCAGAGGGAAAACGCCCAGTTGTTAGACCAAGAATGAGGTGAGAGAACAACATTAACTATGATTTGAGGGAAGTAGATTATACAGGGAATGATTGGAAAGCATTAGTTCAGGATAGGGACGCATGGAGAGCTTATGTCCGCGCGGCCATGAACCTACAGGTTCGATAGTGCCAGTGAGTAGGTAAGTAGGCCTAAGTATGCTTTCAAAATTAAAAGGAAAAACTCTTCACCGTCAATGTCGGGAGATTATTGTGAATGTTCACGACCACATGAAAGAGGAAGCAAAAGAAAAGGAACGATTTTCACCCGTGTATTTTAAAGAAGTGAAGAAAGTCCCAACATCAAATTCCTTAAAAAGCATATGCAAGCCTGGTTAATTGAACATAATATTCATTTTGATGAAAATAGAACTAAAACACATTTATATGATTTAATCCTAGGAAATAAAACAACACACAAAACCTACGTTATCGACACGAAAGTAACCATATAGTTTTGAAACTTGATTCTTATCATCCCGATTTAAATCCCACTGAATTAATTTGGGGAAATGTAAAACAGTGGGTTGGTAGTACAAATGTTACTTTCAAAACTAAAGGTGTTGAAATGCTGTGCCGGGAAAGATTTTAACAAATTGGTAAACATGAATGGGAACATGTGCGTAATTAAGTGGAAGAGAACGAACGCGAGTACTGGGAGAAAGATGGAATCATGGAAGAAAGAATCGAAAAAATATATAATTGAAGATAATGGTATGGAGTCCACCACTGTGGTCTCGAGGTAGCGTGCTGCCTTGTCACGCAGCGGGCCCGGGTTTGATCCCCGGTCGGGGGAGTTTTTCTGGGTGAGGTTTTTTATCGGAGTTTTTCCTCATCTGTAAGGCAAATGTCAGGAAAACTTTAAGGCCCAAACGGTCCCCGAAATCATATGGCCATCATTATCATACGTCACCGGTGTGGAAAGCAACGGGAAGCTACCACACCTACAATTCCCTAGTAAAGCTGCAAGCATAGCATGAAAATGCTATGAATGCAGTGAAGGACCTGTATTCGGGCAGAATTACTATGGATGGAATGGTATGGAAAGCAGTGATGAGGAGAATGAACAAGAAACTGACCAAATGGAATATGGAGATAATATGTCAGGTGTTGAGTTGGAAGACTATTAATGTGACATTTAGTTGTTATTTGAGGCGGTCAGAAGACAACGGTTACAAATGACATAAAAATAGTTTGGAGAAAACTAAGATTAAAGATCAATGAGAAAATAAAATTCTAGGAATATCTAACAAGTCTCATAAATTGTGTTCTTGTTCCTTATATATGAGTCCATTTATCCACAAAATATGAACAGATTCAATATAAACATTAGCCCATACTATAACTTTTTTTTGCTTAAAGAATCACTTGTACCCCTTGTCCTCCAATCAATAATTTTGAAATAAATTATCCAAGAAAAGTAGATTCATACCAAAGTTTTTTATTATGATTAGAAATACGTACTTATCCAAAGAGTTACATACTATGACAAGATTAATTGACAAAATCAGTCTTAAAGTTCATTGCACTTAAACCTGCATTCATTAATACATTCTTTTTCCCTTCCTATATGTATACTGTTTGCCTTCATTTCTACCTCTTTTTGCTTTGTTTTTATCCAATTTACTGATGGGACTAATCCTCTTTCTGCCAACGTGCAATATTGGAGTATCTTCTTCTTCTGTAGGTCCTGGAATGCCAGGTTCTTGATGCGATCTTCATTGGAATCAGTCAAAAAACAAAAACAATACCAATGATTAATCTTCATATTAAACAAAAATACCTTTATTATAAACATTATTAGATTGGAAATCATGTATATCTAAATCATATTATATGTTTCTATTGTTAAATAATTTCCAATTATCTCATAATGTATTGCTAAAATTATTATTATTTTATAATATACAATTGTGAAAATATAGATAAAATAGTTAAAATATTTTACTTACCGTGAAGGCTAAGGTTAGGTTCATGATCATGTTCATTATATTCTGATTAAGACATAATATTTTGATTAATCAAATAAACCTCGAAGAATCACTAGCACTATATTAAACACTAATAATACAATAATAATCTTCATGTAAAATTTGTTGGAAATATTAAAAAATAAAACGCTCTATGCTAGAGTTCACCTAGCTGTTGGAAGCCAAGGAGTACAACTACAGACGTACCACTTGTCATCCAAGTAGAAGGGCTGTTTCTCTGAGTGATTTTCTAAGACTCCACTATATGCCAGAACCTGTCAAACTCACACATATACCACTTGGGCACCAAACACCTTCTCATATTAGCTCATTTCTCTGAGTGATTTTCTAAGACTCCACTATATGCCAGAACCTGTCAAACTCACACATATACCACTTGGGCACCAAACACCTTCTCATATTTGCTAACCATATCTGCACTTAACCCATTAAAAAAAGTCACTTGTACACTTTGTCCGCAGACCGCCTCGTTTAAAACTTTAACAGACTGATATAAACCATATAGGGTATATATATATATATATATATATATATATATATATATAGTGAATGTACTTCCTCCACGGATTAAGATTGCCGTACATTAATTAATTTTTTATTGTGAGCTTTTAAAAATATGACTGGATTTTTATACTCGCTAGCGAGGGAGTTAGCAATGACGTTTGGAGATACTTCCTACTGGCTAAGATCTACATCTGGTAATATAAGTACAAGACTCGCATCTAAGCTCCCATTACAAATTTCATTCGTCACGAACCATTGCTAAGGTTATACATCGCCTCAATGAGACATCTAAGGCAATTACTACTAAGTAGGGTATTAAATTTTGCAATAGAGATCTTTTTTATTCAGGCTTTCAGGAAATTTTTTACGACCGCTTTCACGAAAATCTCTCAGACAAACCTTAAAGTACCTCCCGGAATAGTTGTCCTTGGGATTGTCCCACCCTCCACAAAGTCCATCGACCCCGGCCGGGTTTGATCCCGCGAAACTTCGAAACTAGAGGAAAGGAACATAATCACTAAACACCGCGGCCGACTAACCAAATATAAGTAACAATAAATAAATAAAATCAAAATTCCAACTTTGTTTTTGTCACAAATTGTTATATAACAGTACAGGAAATCACGTGATACATTTTCTTAACTTGAATTTCTACTTATGGCTATTTAGTTTTCCTGGTGAGGCTGAATTGAAACTGACTGCTACAAGCAAAAGGTGTCCAATTAAGATGTTATTAAGGCCTCCGCCCGCCAAGGATCCCCCCACATATTTTAGTAACCGCAATTCAAGTAAATTTATGGCGCCCAGACCTTATGCACGTCACGCGCTTTACTTTTAATCTGCAAGTAGTAATTTTTCAGTATTTTTATAGTCGGAATCAGATAGGTTTAAGTGAGGAAAAATATCCATTCTTCCGAAGTTCTAAATCGAATACGACCGCCAATCCCATCTGAGCTACCTGATCCACGAACTAGATAATACGGTAACAAAAGGCCTATAACTAAAACTTCTCTATCGATATAAAAAAAATACGCTAAAACAATCAAAATCAAATACAGCATATTTGGATAAGATAATCAAGAGCAACATTAAAAAAAAATCTTCCAACTTCCGACTAATGTAGCCTTCTTGATGTAAAGTTATACACAACGAAGAGGGTCAAAGATCAAACAAAGAAAATAATAAAATTTAATTAAAATCTCTTACTCGAAAATTACAATAAGAATATACAAAAAAATAGGATTTTGAAGCTAAAAACAAACCTATAAATTGATAAGTGCTGAGGAATTTATTCAAGTAAATAAAATCTTCTAGGTTTTATGTCAGAAACATGGAGCTTCCTCGAGAGAAAAAAAGGACTTACCTATATATATTTATTTTTTTATTATGGTGGATATTGATCTAATTTTCGCACAATACACAGGGGACGTAAATTGGAAGAACTTATTGCATTTTTTTATAAAATACATAACACGGAGCTTCCATATTACCCATTATCTTCAGTAATATTAATACCAGTAACAAACTTTATTTTTATGCTAAACGGCCAGGAAATCATAAGTTCAATTTCACGTACCTAATGTGATGTATCAAAATTAAGACAATCCATCTTTATAATACAATGAACGAAAACCCACACATTTAGACACACAGTCTATAAAGCAGATTGATTACATTCGTGCTTAAAATTTGTCATTTATATTACATCGACTTTAAATTGGGGCTAAATTTAATATTAGATGTGGAACTGTTGAATAGAAAAGTTCGTAAAATTAGAGGTAATTTTAATACTACTCTTCATTATCGTCGCTATTCAAAGCTGGATGTGAAGGGGCCGAGAAATTTTGTTGCGAGGCCGTTTTTTTCTTTCAGGTTTGATATTATCATATGTGCCTCAAATCTAAGACACAAGAATCACGGTTATATTTTTCATCATAAAAAGAAATATTATACTCAAGACTTTTAAGTCCTTAAAAATGTATGGTTTAGATCAGCAATCATCACTGGTGAGCAATTCAATTCGGAGCATGATTCCTTATTAACAGCGGGGAGAGCGAGCACCAGAAGACGATTTGACTGAGCTGTTGACGTCATGTATATCTTCTCTCCCTTGACAGCATGAGAAGAAATACTGAGACATTTACCTTCCACAGTGGTTGTTCGTGCTCTTTGTTCATGTTCAGTATAATCAGTCAGGTGCTATGGGGGAGAATGCCTACACTTCATAGCACAACGCATATTTCATTATGGAACAAGGCAGTGATGCAAAGTGATTAATTTGTAACAAGAAACGTTACTTCTAAATTTATTTTTGTTAGCTACTATTGAAGATAAATCTTTATATTTTCTTGCAATGCTCTCATCATAAAATTAAAGCCCAAAAATATGAACTAATTTCATAAATAGCATTCTCCTTTAAGATATCTCTATGAATAGTATCACCTCAATTTTTAATTATTATTAAAACTGATATAATGAAAATATGTTTAAGAAAGTGCTCCATAGAATTAATGAAATATTCTTCTTTCTCCTACGATAATTGTCCTCATTCATTTGGTCAGTTTTTGGACATCCACTCATTTTATTATAACTATTATTATTATTATTATTATTATTATTATCATTATTATTGTTAGTATCGTTATTATTATTATTATTATTATTATTATTATTATTATTATTATTATTATTATTATTATTATTATTATATAATTATATTATACAGTATAACAAAATCCAGTTATATGGTTGCAAAACATGGCTTTGTGGGTGAATCTTATGAATAAGTTACTCTATTGAGTGAGTACTGTCTACATAACTCATTGTTATTTTTCTCATGTAAAAATAAATATACCCTCCACGGTATCTTTACCTTGACGTGGTGGAGTGGCTTGGGTAGTTAAATGATCCTAGAGCTACGCCGGCGGTAACATTCCTGCCGATAGGGTTACCCATGACGGACTGGTCGAAGGTGATAAGCCAAGACAGAAGAAGTACCTTGGTCGAAGGAGTGACGATCTTTCACCGTAAAAATAGAACCGTCAAGAAATGCGGACATGGGTTTAACTGACGTAAAATTTTCCGGAGGTCAAATAGTCCCCCATTCAATTCTCCGGGCGGGGACTGCTTCAGGTACCCATGCCAAAGGCTCAAACACAGGGGCATGTTGCTAGGAACATGGAATGTTAGGACATTATACAATAGCGGGGCACTAGAGATATTAACGCGGGAATTAGATAAATCACCCTTGGATATAGTCGCATTACAGGATGTTAGGTGGCCAGGAGAAGGCAGTCAGAAATCAGGAAGCTTTGCATTATATTACGGGGGTGCAGAAAGACCTGAATTTGGAACGGGTCTTTTATTCAGAAGGACGATCCTATCCGCTATCCAAGGTATTAAGTTTGTCAGTGACAGGATATCATACATAATTCCATCTAAAGAGTAAACGACATGATTTTATAATTGTAAATGTATATGCTCCCACAGAAGATAAAAATGACAAGATCAAGGATGAGTTCTGTGTAGAATTAGAATGCTTATTTGATAACCTTTCACGATATCATTAATTTTTTTAGGAGATTTTAATGAAAAGTGGGGCGGGAAGATATATTCAAACCAACAACAGGCAAATTCAGTCTTCATGGAGATAGTAACGACAATGGGGTTAGGTTAGACACTTTTGCCACATCAAAGAATCTTATTGTTAAGAGCACAACATTTCAGCATAAGGATATTCATAAATACATCTGGACATCTCCAGATGGTGAAACTCGGAACCAGATAGATCATGTATTAGTGGACAAACGCTGGCACAGTAGCATATCGATGTTAGATCAGTTAGACGGACAGACTGCAATTCGGATCATCGTCTGCTCAGGGTGAAAATCAGACAACGGCTATCGCTTATGAGAGGAACAAACGCTAAAGATGATTCTGAAAAATTTGAATTAAAAAACTTGAAAAATGATGAAATGCGCCATGAATACCAAATCAAAATTGCTACTAGATTTTAAGAACTGGAATCTTCAGATGACAATGTGGCAAACTAAGAACAAACTGATATAAATAAAGAATGGGAGAATATAAGAGATACTATTAAATTGTCAGCTTCAGAAAGCATTGGTTGTTTAAAAAAGAGGCAAAACAAGAAATGGTTTGATGAGGAAAATGTCGACATTGTAAAGAAAAGAAAGCTAGCAAAAATGAAATGGTTACACGAGCCAAATGAGGTAAATTTAGAGCAATTGGGTAGTATTAGACGGGAAACCACCAGACTACTAAAGAGTAAAAAGAGGGTATATCTGAGAGAGAAGATTAATGATGTTGAAATGAATGCAAAAGATAGGAACATTAGAGAATTATATCAGGAATTAGGATAGAGAAGAAAAGGTTCAGGCTAGAACAAACATAATTTGGAATGAAAATGGGAAAATGATTGCAGATTCCAGGAGTATATTAAATAGATGGAAAAGTTACTTTAATCAGCTATTAAATGTACATACGGAACAGGACATTGAGGAGGATAATTTACAGACAGCAGAAATGCTAGTCGCAAAACCATGTGCATTAGAGGATGAAATGGCGATAGAAAAATTGAAGATGTATAAAGCATCAGGTTCAGATGAGATCCCAGCAGAACTGATTAAATCAGGGGGAGAAAAATTGTTGGACAAGATACGCCGGTTGCTTAGTATGATTTGGGAAAAAGAATCTCTTCCAGATGAATGGAAAAAAGTCGATTATCGTACCAATTTTTAAGAAAGCAGATAAAACTGATTGCAGCAACTACAGGGGCATCTCATTACTTTCAACTTCGTACAAAACTCTTACAAATATATTAGTAAGCAGACTTACTCCCTATATTGATGACATTCTAGGAGATCATCAATGTGCATTTAGAAAAAACAGTTCTACAGCAGATCTGATTTTTAGTGTAAGATAAATTTTAAAAAAGAAATGGGAATATAATGGTATTGTACATCAACTATATGTAGACTTCAAAAAAGCATATGATTCAATTAAGAGTGAGAAGATATATAGTATCCTGCTGGAGTTCGGAATTCCTAAAAAGTTAGTTAGACTTATACGAATGTGTTTAAATGGCGCAAGGAGTAGGATGCGTGTAGGCAAACAGTTATCGGACACTTTTGAAATCCAGAATGGGTTGAAGCAAGGAGATGCACTACCTCCTCTACTATTTAATTTTGTATTAGAGCATGCCTTCAAATCTTTAGAGGATGAGGAAGGCCTGCAACTCAATGGTATTAATAAGCTGTTAGTTTATGCTGATGATGTAGTACTATTGGCCGATAGTGAGAAGATACTAAAGGACATCACGCACATACTATTGAGTAACACTAAGAAATTAGGACTGGAAGTAAATGTCAATAAAGCTAAATATATGGTCACACGTAGAAATACATTATATAATGGAAATGGACAGCTAATGACAAATGAGGGAAATTTTGAGGAATTGGCTGAATTCAAATACCTAGGAACAATAATCACAAATAGGAATGAGATGCACAAAGAAATTAAACATAGGCTCAATTCTGGAAATGCGTGCTATTATGCACTCTTGATGACTCTTGATGTCCCAACTCCTTTCAAAAAACGTTAAACTGAAAATATATAAAACTATTATTTTACCAGTTATATTATATGGGTGCTAAACATGGACTCTTACTTTAAGGGAGGAAATTAGATTATGAGTTTTTGAGAATAAAGTTCTTAGGAAAATTTTTGGACCAAAGAGAGATGAACAGACAGGTGAATGGAGTAAACTACATAACAATGAACTACATGGTCGTTATAGGATGTCAGATATAATGAGAACAGTTTAGTCTCGTAGACTGCGATGGGCAGGATATGTTGCACGTATGGGGAATGAAAGACTTGCATGGAAGCTTCCTGTAGGAAAGCCGGAGAGAAAACGCCCAGTTGGTAGACCAAGAATGAGGTGGGAGAATAACATTAACTGTGGTTTATGCACTCTTGATGACTCTTGATGTCCCAACTCCTTTCAAAAAACGTTAAACTGAAAATATATAAAACTATTATTTTACCAGTTATATTATATGGGTGCTAAACATGGACTCTTACTTTAAGGGAGGAAATTAGATTATGAGTTTTTGAGAATAAAGTTCTTAGGAAAATTTTTGGACCAAAGAGAGATGAACAGACAGGTGAATGGAGTAAACTACATAACAATGAACTACATGGTCGTTATAGGATGTCAGATATAATGAGAACAGTTTAGTCTCGTAGACTGCGATGGGCAGGATATGTTGCACGTATGGGGAATGAAAGACTTGCATGGAAGCTTCCTGTAGGAAAGCCGGAGAGAAAACGCCCAGTTGGTAGACCAAGAATGAGGTGGGAGAATAACATTAACTGTGGTTTGAGGGAAGTAGATTATACAGTGAATGATTGGAAAGCATTATCTCAGGATATGGATATATGGAGAGCTATGTCCGCGCGGGCATGAACCTACGGGTTCGATAGTGCCAGTGAGTAAGTAAGTAAAATTAAATATAACATCAAAATATTAAGCTTTACCGCTTAATAGAACTGTAAAATCCTCATTAAAATACTTCTGAATAAAAGTCGTGCGATGGGTTGTGGTAGCGCTGGCTCCTTGCGTTTGTTAATAAGAGAATTGTATAAGTGTAAAGAAAAGTTGACGGTTTTATCGGGTCTTGTGTGGTTTAATGGAAAACATACTGATGCGTTTGAGTTCGATTACCAGTTCAAGAGTTAATTTTTCTTTTAAAAAAATATGGAGAAACAGTACTTTACCTTTCGTCTAAGTCATACAGAATAACTGCGCATGCGCATGAGTTCATCTAGCTGTGGCTAGTCTTACTGTAAGGGAGGAGGAAATATTACGAGTTTGGGAGAATAAAGTTATGAAGAATTTTGGATCAATGAGAAACAAACAGACAGTATAATGGAGAAGAATATATAATGGTGAGCTTCATGATTTTTATAGTAATATAAATAATAATAATAATAATAATAAATAATAAAATAATAATAATAAAATAATAATAATAATATTAATAATAATAATAATAATAGCTTTATTTTACCTGCCACTCAACCAGATTTTAAAAAATACAAAAAAATAGTCTTACATCTAAATTTCAATAAACATAAACGATTACATAGGAAACCAGATACTGCTATGTGCAGCAGAATTAGTACGAATGGGAAATGAGAGAATGGCACGAAAACTTTTTTGTCGATAAGCAAGAGGGAAATCGCCAGTACATAGGTCAAGAACGAACTGGAAGAACAATATTAGCCATGATTTGAGAAAGGTACAGGGAACGATTAGAACATTTTAGCTCAGGCTGGGTATCTATGGAGAGCTTATATCGGCGTGGTTATAAACCTCCTGATAATGCTAGTGAGTTATTTATTATCAATGGACGCAGAAATGTTCGTTTAAAACGTTCCATGGTATGTAATCATAACTTATAACTCAGCAACTGTCTTCCCGTCTCCCTTATCTCACGCCTCTCGCCTACGAGACAAGAGCAACTCGAGCTCGCTCCCTAGAATAACGAGATGATTACGTCTGGTTTAGATTTTCAAACTTTTGACCACGATAAAAAAGAAACCGACACGAGAGGACGTAAATAAATTATAAAATCCAACATAGCGGTATTCAATCAGATGGATTTCTAAGAAAATACTATACCGATATATGATGTACACCGAACCCAAGTTAACTGAAAGCTTGTGTAACGACACAGGGGGAGTGGCAACAAGTCGAAGAGAATGATATAGATCTGAAAAAACATTGACTTTTATCTTTTAAGCTATTCAATATGCGTCTAGCAATTCTGTAATACTGAAGAAAAAGACTGGTGTTTGCAGGTTGGAGTGTTGCGATAATGAAACAGAGAGAGAGAGAGAGAGAGAAAGAAAATCGGGAGGAAAGATTTCGGAAAAAATATTCTTCTCATTGATGGATCCTCCAGTTTAAATATGATATCAAGGAGGAATGCTTAAGTGTCTAACCGTCAGCCAAGTTTTCAGATATACTGGGCCCAGTGAACCATTGTCTATGGTCATGACAAATATACAATCAAGAGAAAATTTATAATTTTTTATTTAAAAATTATTAAACGAATTAGTGGATCTTCATTTATTTAATCCGTTTTTTTTCGAATATGCATGGTTGTAAAATGTATTTTTCAAATGGTTCAGATTTTCCCTATCTCTCTCTTTCATTCTTTTTTAGTTTCCATCTTTGCATATTCTTTCACGTGTCCAACGCGTCCTGCATTTTACAAGGTATGACTTATCGGGAGAGGTGAATAATTTACAATCGCTTTTGACCATTCAAGGATATGGTGGACCACTTTCAAGGCGACTTTTACATTTATGACAGGATACACAAACAACCTCAATAAACCACTCATACTAAATAAAGTGAAATTATATAGGCGACAATGTTAACCACATGTATTCGAAAACTATTTGGGCCTCAAAATTCCCTATGTCTTACAGGTGAGGGGGGAAAACCTCAAAAAAAACTCACGGAGGAAACGTGTAATGTTCGAGGATCGAACCCGGATCCGAGACAACGACTTTACCTACAGACTATCAATGAAATATTATTTAGGGTTCAGTTTTATCCCACGTATTTTTACTGTTATGCAAAAGTTTAATAATAATGAAATATTTGTTAGTTTAGTTAAAATTAACATAATCGATAATATAATCAATAAGATAACACACATATTGTGTCAGAAGAATTTGCAGACGAATTAAATTCGATTAAGAAGGAAAGCAAGGTAGAAGAAGACCAAGACAACAATGGCAACAGGTGTTTCACAGGAATGAAATATGGCGGGACTCGAACATCTGCACCGTTGACAAAGACAATAGTTATCTACCACACCCATGTTTAGTCTGTAACACATCCTTGTTAAAGTCGCGGTATGCGAAAATAATCTGAACTTGTCTTTAAATGAAATTTAAATTCAGATATGCACATTCTCCCTCAATTGTCTCCTCCTTCTTCTTGTTGCCAGGATTATTTTTTTTTAATTCTTTCCGGCCCCACGTATTACAGCTGCTGTGCTTAATATCTGGAGCTGCCAGTACTTAGAATTTCGCCCTGAATCCGTTATGACCGCAGCGCAGAACTATCCCTGGTGATAGGGCTGCTACTTACCGCTTCCAGGACAGTGGGAGTTGATTCGAGATATTTTAATTTAACGGCACACATTAACCTCTTATGTTAACATCGAAATTCAAACTGGGCGTTAAGAGCGGTAATATATTACAACAGGCCTCTTCTTCAGGCTTAAGATTAGTTGTGTACTATAAATTACAGATGAGAACCACGGCATCACTTCCCTTCCGAAGGAAGCTATACGTCCCGTAGAAATTCATAGACACGGGCGAGTTTTGAACTGGTGAACTATTCATAGTTACTAGTGTTCGCCAAGTGGTCGAAATTCGACTATAAATAACACGTCACTTTATAATATATTAGACATTGTTAGTTTTAAATTGTATTAGACTATAACCATACAAATACAGGGTATATATTTATGTTGGAGTGTAGCTGACGATGGGGGTGATAGTATTCCAAAACAGAACCAATCATCGTGAGTAATTTGGGTAGCTGCAATATTTAGTGAGAAGACCAGCTATAACGGCTGTGGACCCAAACATGTTAACCACATGTCACGCCTACATCGACATGATAATTCTCTACCTCTGTGGTTTAACATATGTACATGTATTACTTCCCTATAGTATAAAGGGGAGCTTTGGAGCTGGATTTTAGTGCCTTGTAGTTAAAAACGGCAGATAATGTTTTGGATATGCCTTGATACATAACATATTTCTGTGCAAGAAATTTAACTCTTGCACCGTGGAGATTTTTCATGAACACTGACTTGCAGCTAAAAATGGCTGAACTAACTGTTTTCAATTTTTTTATTGATAACACTAAAGCTCGCCAATATCTACTAAACAAAACAACAAAAAAATCGTTTGACACACAGAGAAAATGTTACTTAACTGTTTTGTCTGAGCCTAGCTATAACTAGTAGCGAAAACTAGCTATAACTTAACGGACATGCTAACTACATATCACCTCTAAACCGGCTAGATGATCTGTGATTAACATATGTGGATGTGAGGTAAGTAGATGTCCATCTGTAATGTAATCATACAAAATAAACAAATATAATTTTTAAAACTCATTGCAGTCGTATCTCGTGTTAAATAGAAGACAGATTTTTTTCTCATTCAAGAGAATTTTATCAGAGGATAAAACAGAGTTTACTCTTGAAAATCTATATTTTTTTAAATTTTTATTACAATACAATACAAAAATCAGGAGCTTAATCGTTAAATGTAACAAAGCCCATTCGATCTAAGGACAATATTAGTCTTAAGATCCTAAAAATCCGTTAGTTGCACATTACAATAAAGTTCATTCTCTATTGGATGATATATCTCCACCGTAAAATCCAGAGGGCATAATGTAAATTCCTGGTGTCTGGAGGCGGTCACCGCCTTCTAGACGTCGCAGAACAAACATTTGCCACCGCCTACACGAGTGGTGGGTGGAAACTTAACCTAAATACTTGATACTATGACCTTATACAGAGGAACCTTGTTATCCTGGTCATCTCTGAATCCAGCAACTGCTGATTTGTACTAAAATTAATGAATGAGTATATTTTCACAA
This sequence comes from Diploptera punctata, assembly GCA_030220185.1. NCBI lineage: Eukaryota > Metazoa > Arthropoda > Insecta > Blattodea > Blaberidae > Diploptera > Diploptera punctata. The sequence continues at coordinate 106,812 of JASPKZ010004217.1, read as the reverse complement.
TAAAAATATAGTACAAAATATTTCAATTTCAATCCTCAAGTTAAAACTTTGAATAATATAATTCATTATTCAAAACAAAAAAGACAGTTATTTAGTTATTAAAATATAACTGCTTTAAAATGGTATTATATAAAAATAAAAATAAATACAAAAAAGTTATTATTAAAATTCGACATGCATCTCTCAAATAGTGTACTACTATCTTAATATCAATTAACATAATTGCATTATTTTTATTTTTTATTCCTGGAAAAACATCTCTGAAACCTCAAGATCCACTGCAAACAGTATGCCAGCGGTTCTCATTATGCGGCCCGCGGGCCGCATACGGCTCTTGAAGATATTTATTAATGCTCTTGGAATAATTTTACCTTCATTACATTACATTTCATTTAAATTCTAAGTATAAAATAATATTATCTTTATTGAAATACTACAAAAAATTGGATATCCCTATGTCATTCCGAGCAGTACAGTACCGCACGTGTTCAACAATGCAATGCGAAGTCCTGGCTAGTGTTATTGGTTTTAAATATGTGTACGTTTGTTTTTAAAACCGTTTAAGCTTCTACATTGTCGTCCGAATCTTTCACAATGAAATGTTATACAATTTAGTTTCTATGAACAAGCGACTGGATACTGTGTGTTACCTAATCAGTTGAAGTGAAGTGAATTTCAGTGTTTAATAATGGCTGGTGTTATTTCGAAAGGGAAAAAGAGAAAATTCGAATATGAAGGAAGAGTTTTTCAAGATATTTGGGAGCATGAATTTTTCTTCATACCTGCTAAAAAGGAAGGCAGTGCGATGTGTTTATTATGTCGAGACGTAGTTCAAGGTTATAAACGATTTAATCTTAATAGACATTATAAAACGGTGCATTCAATTTTTGAGTACAAATATCCTAAAGGTTCTAAATTGAGAGCAGAAAAACTAAAAAATTAAAAATGTCAATAGTATCTGAACGGAAAATGATGTTGGATACCGTAAGTGATAATAAATTGGTAACAAAAGCATCATATGAATTAGCAGAAGTTTTAGCACGCAAAATGAAAATGTTTGCCGATGCAGAGATTTTTAAGGAGTGTTTTCTAGTCGTTTGTGACACATTATTTTCTAAATTCCCAAATGCAAAACAGATAAAAAGTGACATACAATAGTTACAACTTTCCGATTCTACTTGTGTTAGGAGAGTTAACGAAATGTCTGTAGACATGCTCCTTTGTACTCTCGATGAAATTCGTGAATGTGACTATTTCAGCCTTGCTCTGGATTCGTCCACCTCTCAGTTGCTTTTATTTGTTAAATATCGTAATAAGATAGGGATAGAATTTTTAACTGTAATACCTATGACAGGTCAGACATGGGGTATAGACTTTAGGAAGAAGTTAAATATTTTTTTGACAAATACAAAATTGACCTAAACAAACTTTAATCAGTGTGCACTGACGGTTGTCCCTCAATGGTAGGTTGTCATACAGGATTCACTTCCCTGTTAAAAAAAAACATTTAAATAGAAACCACTTATTAACATACCATTGCATTTTACATCAAGAAAATCTTGCTGCTAAATTTGACGAAACTTTCAGAACTGTGAATGAAGAAAGTAATTAACATTGTTAATTTCATTAGATCACGTGAACTAAATCATAGACAATTCATAGAATTTTTCAAAGAGCTTAATTCACATTATTATGATGTTATTTATCAGTGAGGTCTGGTGGCTGAGTAAAGGAAGAGGTTTGGAACGATTTTTTAATCTTGGCCATGAAATAAAACTCTTTTTAAGTGAACGAGATAAACCTGAACTAGACTCTTCTTCATGGTGGTTAAAAGTTGGCTTCCTGGCTAACATAACAGGAATACTGAATGATGTCCTAATTAAAATGCAAGGTACAAATAAATATATTACTCAGCTCACAAATGTAATTTTGTCTTTAGAAGAAAAAATTAAAAATGTATACAGAAGAACTTAGTAATAATGATGTCACTAGTTTCCCATGTTTCCAACATCTTATTGAAGAATATTCAGAGGAAGCAATAAACTTGCAACTCTTCATAGAATTGCTCACTGTACTACACCGTGATTTCAGCGCGAGATTTAATGATTTTAGAAAGTTTAGAAACCCATTTTGTTTAGTTGAAAATCTCTGGTCAATAACGACAACAGATGTAACTGGGTTGTCAATTTTTGGTCCTGAGATTAGAAATCTAAAAAATGAACTTATTGATCTCCAGCAGGATTCTGAACTGGAAGGTATTTTTCAAGAGAAACGAAAAACGAATTCAATTTTAGAGTTTTGGAATACAGTTCCAGAAAAACAGTTCGAAAACTTGGTGTCGTGTGCATATAAAATTCTGTGTCTTTTTGGATCAACGTATGTTTGTGAAATGACTTTCAGTAAGATAAAGTTCATGAAGGGTAAACATAGATCTCGTCTCGCCAATGTGAACTTGGAAAACCTGCTGCAGATATGTGTGGCAAATCAACCATTGACAAAATTGTGCAGGAGAGTAGCAGAGTTCGACCATCAACTTCACAGCAGTAATCTACACAACTGTAAGTTGGCTTAAAATTATGTATAGTACCGTAATAATAATAATAATAATAATAATAATAATAATAATAATAATAATAATAATAATAATAATAATAATAATAATAAACAGTTAATTATTAACAAAAATTAAATGACAGTAATCAGTAATTGTGTTTTGTCCATAAATGTAAAAAAAAGCTGCATGTTACCAAGAGTGAGCACTGTGAAATTTGGTGCGGCTCTCGAACAGATATGGTTTCTTATATTTGGCTCTCTTGTAATTTCTAGTGAGTACCACTGCAGTATGCCTAGAGGGAATCATATGCTTCGGTCACCGATATTTTTTAAATGATTTCCATACTTCTCAACTCAAGTTTTACGAAGATGAATGCACCCATTCAAAACAGACCCTGTTTTTTTGTAGGTCACAAAGAACTAATTTCCAAATAACAAGGAATGAATAAAATTATAATCAACGCCATGAAAGTATTCTCCGAGTCTAAATGAATATTTAACTGAAATACAATTTGGAAGACTAAATATGGAAGACTAATAATGAGAAATATGGATAAAAATAATTAAAATAATGCTATATGGTTAGTGTGACTTCTCATATTTAATTGTTATAAAAAGTCAGGTCGCGAAGGGTGTAATCTGTGCGGGAGGAACCATAATTGTTTACTGAAAAAATAAATAAATTTGAATAATATTTGAATAAGTCAAATACATCGTATTAAATAAATGGATATAATATTTAATTAAAATTGTGTGCATGTTAAAGGATACTTTTTAGTGAAACTTTATTATACGATAGCCTGACCTACATGGAAAAATTTGAAGCCTCTTTCACTATTACGGATTATGTTTATGGATCATAATTTGTAGCTATAGAGTTACTACATCATCAGCATAAACTAACAGCTTATTAATACCATTGAGGCTTACAACTCAATGGTATTAATAAGCTGTTAGTTTATGCTGATGATGTAGTACTACTGGCCGATAGCGAGGAGATACTAAAGGCCAACACGCACACACTATTGAGTAACACTAAGAAATTAGGACTGGAAATAAATATCAGTAAAACTAAATATATGGTCACACGTAGAAATTCAGTATATAATGGAAGTGGACAGCTAATGACAAATGAGGGAAATTTTGAGGAAGTGGCTGAATTCAAATACCTAGGAACAATAATCACAAATAGGAATGAGATGCAAAAAGAAATTAAACATAGGCTCAATTCTGGAAATGCATGCTATTATGCATTGCAGAGACTTTTGATGTCCCAACTCCTTTCAAAAAACGTTAAGCTGAAAATATATAAAACTATTATTCTACCAGTTATATTATATGGATGCGAAACCTGGACTCTTACTTTAAGGGAGGAAAGGAGATTACGAGTATTTGAGAATAAAGTTCTTAGGAAAATTTTTGGATCAAAGAGAGATGAACAGACAGGTGAATGGAGAAGACTACATAACAATGAACTACATGGTCTTTATAGGAAGCCAGATATAATAAGAACAGTTAAGTCTCGTAGACTGCGATGGGCAGGGCATGTTGCGCGTATGGGGAATGAAAGACGTGCATGGAAACGTCTTGTAGGAAAGCCAGAGGGAAAACGCCCAGTTGGTAGACCAAGAATGAGGTGGGAGAACAACATTAACTATGATTTGAGGGAAGTGCACTATACAGGGAATCCCTATTAGGTTCGTCTTCCGGGCATATAGGCCGTGGTCCAGTCGTTCTTCTACTCGACGTTTCGTCTACTGCTGCGGTAGACATCTTCAGGAGATACTGCGTGCTCTCTGTGAACTCCTCAACAGTCGGCTGCAGACTGGCTGGTCGTTGGAAACTCCCTCCCTATTTATAGGCACGCCCCTGGTGGAGAGGCGGTTTTCTGCGCGGTCCGTGTTGCGTGCTGTTTTGTCCAGGCTGTCGCTAGCAGAAGTCATAGGCTTCGTTGTCGTATTGTGCAGTGCCGGGATCCAGATTTTGTTTATCTTCATGGTTTCTTCTTTTTTGTTAAAGGAATGTTTGTGTTTATATATTTCAATGGCTTCTCTGTACAGTCTGGTGTAATAATGTGATGTTTGGGACAATACCTGTGTTTCTTCGAATCTTATTATATGTTCTTGGTTGTTCATCCAGTGTTCCGCTACGGCTGATTTTTCCTTTTGTTTTAGTCTGCAATGCCTCTTGTGTTCTTTTAATCTTGTGGTAACCATTCTTTTTGTTGTGCCGATATAAACCTGTCCACAACTGCAAGGGATGCGATATATACCGGCAGTACTTAACGGATCTCTTGTAACTTTGGCTGGGCGCAGTATATTGCTGATTTTTTGTGTTGGCTTGTAGGTTGTAGATATGTTATATTTATTTAATATTCGACCAATTCTCTCCGTTATTGTCTTGATATATGGTAGGTACACCTTACCCTTAGCCTCCTCCTTGTTCCCGTTTTCGGATTTGTATTTATTGCAGTCTGCAGCCGACTGTTGAGGAGTTCACAGAGAGCACGCAGTATCTCCTGAAGATGTCTACCGCAGCAGTAGACGAAACGTCGAGTAGAAGAACGACTGGACCACGGCCTATATGCCCGGAAGACGAACCTAATAGGGATCAAGACGCCGGCCGTGAAAGCCTACAGTTATACATATACAGGGAATGATTGGAAAGCATTAGCTCAGGATAGGGATGTATGGAGAGCTTATGTCCGCGCGGCCATGAACCTTCGGGTTCGATAGTGCCAGTGAGTTAGTTAGTTAGTTAGTTAGTTAGAGTTTTATGGCTATTCGATCGACTTTCCTACTAGTTCCTTGGCAAGATTAGTCCCTTCTTGATTCCATTTAAAGGGAGATTTTACTGACTAATTTCATTAATTCATAGTGTTCTGCCCAAGATCAGGTCTTTCACTGCAAACTCAACATTCTCCACTCTTTCCTTATTACCTACTAAAAGAAATATAATTGGGAAACTTAATTTGCTCTGCATGTGAAATTAGTAATGCCTCAGACCAGGACAAGTTAACGTAATTCTTCATAACATCCCTTTTCAACAAGAAGGTAATAGTAAACGTTGGTTAGTATCGCCCGGTAAGAGTTTGATCATTTGTCGTCACACTGAGTACAAAACTCAGACGGCCGTAAGTCATACGTTCCAATGTGTTTCAGTGGTTTATACTATAATATAAATATTTTTTCGACACTGACTAAAACACTAGAGGATGATAATGTTATACCGTATATGAAAACATGCAAATGTAAATTGTATAGTTATTACCCTAAAATTTCAATTGTTAAATGTACATAATTTTTTTTCTAATATAGGAACAAAGAAATGAGAGGAATTAAACATGAGAGAATTAAACATTGCACAAGAAAAAATGTACATGGAATGCAATTTGGTATCATCAACGTCAGGCTGATGGTATTGTCATTTTATATGACTTCCGTCAGGTATATAACAATACAGCAATTACTATATCACACAAGGGCTGTACAACTCGCATCTATATTATAGGTATGTAACTTTAAAAAAGAGCTGTAATATTTTCCGACACATAGAATTAGTATTAAATGTCCAGGATAACTTGTAAAATCAATAATGATAATAATGAGATTCATATTTAGCAGATCCCAGATTCAAACCTGGTCCCCCGCCAACATGACTGGGGAATATTCCGTTTTTTTTTCAGTCATCATGGGAAATGCTGAGTTTGAATTTAATCAGCATGATCATTTCATTATTATCACAATTTCAGAATATTTCGATAAAATTAAATCGGTGAACTTCTATGCAAAACGTATGAAACAAACTAATAAAAATATACGTTACTAAATACAAGTAAAATGTTTACATCCCATATAACCTTATATGTTAAAGCATCTATAAGATCAAAGTAAATCTTGTAAAAGAAGGCACTAAAAATTATTTCATGAAATACAGTTTTTCCAAATGACAATTACCTTTATAAAGAAATGATAATTGAATAACTTTCACCAGAGAGTCTATTCATTGAAATGAGGATAACATAAATAAGTAGGCAAGTCGCTTTGTTTCTCTTTTTTTGCGTTAATTTAACATCTTCCTTACATAACTCAGCCACTCTTAAAGTGAGGAAAAACTCCGAGAAACAAAAATCACATAGGAAACTTATCCTGATCCGTGATCGCATACAGGCCCCCTGCGTCTGAGGGAACGACGGACAACCATATAGCTGTTTTATTTAGTTATGACAGTTAACATCAGAGACCATCATTGTCGCGATTTTATATACAAGACAACTTTTGGTAATGAGAGGATATTTTTAAAGAACGCTCCCTTACACATCGTTTATGAGTTTTGTGCATTCAATATACGAGTAGTTCGCCCATAAGGTTTGGAGATTGAATAAACGTAATTATAAGAAAATAGGCTACAGTTTATTGAAAGGTTGTTGACAGTTTATTATTATTATTATTATTATTATTATTATTATTATTATTATTATTATTATTATTATTATTATTATTATTATTATTATTATTGAATCTCCAAATATTTTGAAACCCCATTTCGCCACCAAGGCATGTTAGGGTGGTAGCTTACTATAACAGTATTATACTATACATTGTAAAACAGAAATATTAGCTTATGGTTTGGAATGAGTGTTATGAATTACATAAATTGTGTATAAGTGTCTTAGAAAATACTACATATTGTTATGAATGTTTGTTATGAAGTTCATAAAATGTTTATAATAATTTTGGTTCTTAAAAATCACTTAGCACATTGAGGCAGAAGCCTCATCATCCTTTAAAAGTAAATTTAACCAGAATCGCTGTCTTTCGAATATAGGACAATCAAATAAAACATGTTTTACAGATTGTATTGATTCTTGACATTTACAATCATGATCGCTGCCTGGGTTAATATTAAATCTCCTAAAATAACTTCCAAATTTTCCATGGCCAGTCATAAATTGTATTAAAATGAAATTTGGAATAAAATGGTTTGCCTTTAGCCTATGGTGTACCGTAGGAAAGAAGAGCTCTTTAGTCAAAGCGCCATTTGTACTCCTTATCCAATGTTCATTCCAATCTGTGATGATGTAGTCCAACAGTTTCTTTTTAACTTAGGATATTGGAAACTTTGAAAATGAATAACGAAGCTCAGAAGATGCTGCGGATTGATCAGCACGTTCATTTCCCACAGTTACCTGGTGTCCTCGTATCCAAGACAGGCACAGGTATTTTGTGTTATTTTGTATGTTATTCCTGAATTCTACAGAGTTTGAATTTAAATTAAATTTATCTGCGATCGATTGAACGTTCTGATAGTTTACAATGTGTGTTTTCATATAGTCTGCATCGGTCCCTTTAAAGGTTTGAAACACCTTCTCAGCAAATATCGTCCAACTCTGTCGAGCATGCCTGTATTCAGTTTAATGTGGTGAAACGCATAATTTATTCGGGCAATCAGCTGAGAGTTACATACGCCAACTTATGATATCCACCCAAAAAAATTAAAATATGTTAAATCGGTGAACACGTTGATCGAGCAACAGGCCCTACGAGACCAATCCAATATTACTCAAAATCAATGGTGATTTATGTTATCCATTAATACTAAAGTGTGCTGGCGATACATCTTGCTGGAACCAGATTTTACTGCGCATAGCTAGCCTTTACACTGTCCAGCAGGTCCGGAAGTGCAGTCTACAAGATGTATAGGTAAGCTCCTCCCGGCAGAACCACAGGTCCTAGCAGATGAATACCAATAATAGCAACCCAGAGGTTCACGGATTTGGTGATTTCGAACATAAATCGCACGTGGATTCTCGTAGTCCCAAAAGAGATTATTCATTTTGTTAAAATAATCGTCATGTGTAAATAAGACTTACTGTGTGAGTAACTGGTATGTGGTGAAAGTACCATCATTAGCACTGCGATGAATAAACCACCGATAAATTCCAACGAGATACAAAATCTCGTTGTTTTAGTGCTTGAAATTTCTGAGGATAGAACACATATAGATTGTACTCCCGCAGTACTCTCCAAAAGGACAGGTTTCTTATGTCCATATCATAATCCACAGTACGGATTAGGGCACTGTTGTTCATAGACGCAATAGGATTATTTTCAGTGGCGTGCAGTGGTCACAGCAATTACCCCAGCTGTATGACGAAAATGTATATTATGGTTTATATCAACTTCTTTTCCAAATTGTTCAGCTTATAAATAGTGTGAGCATTTATTATTGTAAAAGTGTTTCTAAAAACCTACCATATAAAAAAAATGCAATTCATACTCATGTATACACAATTCAATATTTGAAACGCATGCAGTGATACACACTTAATATGGTCCATAGTGTATATTATAAATTACACAGTCACTCACATTTACTTTTAATAACTTGGCAAATCACATGTATCAGTAACACTAACTAAAACTAGTAAAAGCAAATTAATAGCGCATTTGAACAAACTGAGTGCCGATATTAAATTACTTCAACTGTTGATTTCCACAAATAATATACAGCAATTCCAAATGTGACTGACATTTACAATACATTTTCGCAGCAAAATGCTTGCATAAGTATTACAATTGATTGAAATTAGGGGTGTTATCTACGTGTTATGATAGAGAAAAAGTGTTTACACATAAATGTACAACTTCGGAAGAAAAACAATGTCTATCAAAGTATGTGTGACTGAAAGACATAAATGTCAACTCATCATGCAAATTAACATATTCATCTAAATCATCTCTAAAATATCATTCCTAATTCAATTTTCCAAAATACCGTTTCGAGGGCACTTTTCAAGTTACGTTCTAAATAAAACACTAAACCTACATCACAATTAATACCGAAATTGTGACATAATATCTGATGTGTGACTGACTGGATTTATTCTGTGAGTGACTGACATATCTGAATTTTATTTAGAATTTCAAAATGCAAATATTACACAAAATACTACGAAACTAGATAAACAGCTTCCGTAACAGAGATTAATAAAGAACTGCAAACACTTTATCAATTCTACGAAAATTGTTGAATTTAATTTTGCTGTAAATAAGTATCGATTTAAATCAATAATGTATTTGAAATAACTCACTTACCATGTACCATTTTAAATTATATAAAATAAAAGTATTAAGTACTTAATAAAAAAGTGCCTTCTCTATTGTTAAATACACCTACTATAATTGTATTTGTATATATATATATATATATATATATATCTTTACAGGAAGTTAGGTAGCCAGGAGAAGGTAGTCAGAAATCAGGAAGTTTGCATTATACTACGGGGGTGCACAAAACCTGCATTTGGAATGGCTTTTTTAGTCAGAAGGAGGATCCTATCCGCTATCCGAAATATTAAGTTTGTTAGTAATAGGATAGGTCTATCATACATAATTCTATAGGGTAAAAGACATGATTTTATAATTGTAAATGTACATGTCCCCACAGAAGATAAAGATCACAAGATCACGGATGAGTTCTATGAAGAATTAGAATGCTTATTTGATAGCCTTTCACGATATCATATGAATATTGTCTTAGGAGATTTCAATGCGAAAGTGGGGCGGGAAGACATATTCAAACCAACAATAGGCAAATTCAGTCTTAATGAAAATAGTAACGGCAATGGGGTTAGGTTAGTCACTTTCGACACAACAAAGAATCTCACTGTTATGAGCACAACATTTCAGCATAAGGATATTCATAAATACTCCTGGACGTCTCCAGATGGCGGAAATCGGAACCAAATAGATCATGTATTAGTGGACAAACGCTGGCACAGTAGCATCATCGACGGTAGATCAGTTAGAGGGACAGACTGCAATTCGGATTATCATCTGGTCAGAGTGAAAATCGGACAACGGCTATCGCTTATGAGAGGAACAAATGCTAAAGATAATTCTGTAAAATTCGAATTAAGAAACTTGAAAAAATGATGAAATGCGGCAATAATACTAAATCGAAATTGCTAATAGATTTGAAGTACAGGAATCTTCAGATGACAATGTGGCAAACGAAGAAGAAACTGATATAAATAAAGAATCGGAGGCTATAAGAGATACTATTAAATTGTCAGCATCAGAAAGTATTGGTTGTTTAAAAAAAGAGGCAAAAGAAGAACTAGTTTTATGAGGAATGTGCCGACATTGTAAAGAAAAGAAAGCTAGCAAAAATGAAATGGTTACACGACCCAAATGAGGTAAATTTAGAGCAATTGGGTAGTATTAGACGGGAAACCACCAAGTTACTAAAGAGTAAAAAGAGGGAATATTTGAGAGAGAAGATTATTGATCTTGAAATGAATGCAAAAAATAGGAACATTAGAGAATTATATCAGGGAATTAGGATAGAGAAGAAAGGGTTTCAGGCTAGAACAAACATAATTCGGAATGAAAATGGGGATATGATTGCAGATTCCAGGAGTATATTAAATAGATGGAAAAGTTACTTTAATCAGCTATTAAATGTACATACAGAACAGGATATTGAGGAGGATAATTTACAGGCAGCAGAAATGCTAGTCGAAGAACCAAGTGCATTAGAGGTTGAAATGGCGATAGAAAAATTGAAGATGTATAAAGCATCAGGTTCGGATGAGATACCAGCAGAACTGATAAAATCAGGGGGAGAAAATTGATGGACAAGATATGCTGGTTGCTTAGTATGATTTGGGAAAAAGAAGATCTTCCAGATGAATGGAAGGAATCAATTATCGTACCAATTTATAAGAAAGGAGATAAAACTGATTGCAACAACTACAGGGGCATCTCATTACTTTCAACTTCGTACAAAATTCTAACAAATATATTAGTAAGCAGACTTACTCCCTATATTGATGACATTCTAGGAGATCATCAATGTGCATTTAGAAGAAACAGGTCTACAACAGATCAGATTTTTAGTATAAGACAGATTTTAGAAAAGAAATGGGAATATAATGGTACTGTACATCAACTATATGTAGACTTCAAAAAAGCATATGATTCAATTAAGAGGGAGAAGTTATATAGTATCCTGCTGGAGTTCGAAATTCCTAAAAAGTTAGTTAGACTTATACGAATGTGTCTAAATGGCACAAAGAGTAGGGTGCGTGTAGGCAAGCAGTTTTCGGACTCTTTTGAAATCCAGAATGGGTTGAAGCAAGGAGATGCACTATCTCCTCTACTATTTAATTTTGTACTAGAGCATGCCATTAAATCTTTAGAGAATGAGGAAGGCTTACAACTGAATGGTATTAATAAGCTGTTAGTTTATGCTGATGATGTAGTATTATTGGCCGATAGCGAAGAGATACTATAGGAAAACACGCACACACTATTGAGTAACACTAAGAAATTAGGACTGGAAGTAAATATCAATAAAACTAAATATATGGTCACATGTAGAAATTCATTATATGATGTAAATGGACAGCTAATGACAAATGAGGGAAATTTTGAGGAAGTGGCTGAATTCAAATACCTAGGAACAATAATCACAAATAGGAATGAGATGCACAAAGAAATTAAACATAGGCTCAATTCTGGAAATGCGTGCTATTATGTATTGCAGAGACTCTTGATATCCCAACTCCTTTCAAAAAACGTTAAACTGAAAATATATAAAACTATTATTCTACCAGTTATATTATATGGGTGCGAAACATGGACTCTTACTTTAAGGGAGGAAATGAGATTACAAGTATTTGAGAATAAAGTACTTAGGAACATTTTTGGACCAAAGAGAGATGAATAGACAGGTGAATGGAGAAGACTACATAACAATGAACTACATGGTCTTTATAGGAAGCCAGATATAATGAGAACAGTTAAGTCTCGTAGACTGCGATGGGCAGGACATGTTGCACGTATGGGGAATGAAAGACTTGCACGGAAGCTTCTTGTAGGAAAGCCAGAGGGAAAACGCCCAGTTGGTAGACCAAGAATTGAGGTGGGAGAATAACATTAACTATGATTTGAGGGAGGTGAATTATACGGGGAATGATTGGAAAGTATTAGCTCAGGATAGGGATGTATGGAGAGCGTATGTCCGCGCGGCCATGAACCTACGGGTTCGATAGTGCCAGTGAGTAAGTAAGTAAGTATATATATATATATGACATTATAAGAAAAGTAAATGCTCGGACGGTACTTGAATCCGGACTTCTGGATATATAACCCAGTGGGCTACCGATTACGCAACCGAGCAAGTCTAGTAGAAACATTCATTTTTCTTATATATATTCTCATTGTTACTAGATGTTGTGGGAACTCGGTCTCCACTGCCACCATGTAGCTCATATCATAAGTAAGCCAATTAAAGAGAATATTTTTTACTTTATAGCAGTGACGCTTTATTGATGTTATAATTAAATTTTTGACATTGAGCAATGCAAGCTTAATATGACATGTTATATATATATATATATATATATATATATATATATATATATACATATATATATATATGTGTGTGTGTGTGTGTGTGTGTGTGTGTGTGTGTGTGTAATAATTGATTGCGATTTACCTGATGCAAGATTTAATATTTTGTTAATTTATAGATTGAACCATTGAAATATAAAATACTAACAAAGAGTTCACAATATGTCTTCCAGAATGTATGCACATTCTCAATAAGTTAGTTATTTATCAGTGTGCTTGTACTTTCAAAACAAATTATTACAAATCGCACGAGTAAGCTGCCCAATTGCTGACGTAGTGAATTCAATTATAATAAGAAAACTCTAATTAGTCCAACATCACAATCTTCTGATGACAAACTGCATAACATCGATGCATCAGATTCGCTTGTGCAGTTATTATTTCACTCCCATTAATAAATATAATATTTCCTGTCACAGACGAAGTCCCACATTGTAAATGAATGATTTGAGTCAAGATGCTTTAATAGAAAGCACTGGTTCGAGTCCCCCATGAGAGAATACATTTTCTCATGGAAGTTTGGTCACAATGGAACTGGTGCCCACCCAGAATCATAAAGCATTTGGGCAGCTACAATATTTAGCGGTTACGGTCGAGAAAACCAGTCATAACGGCAGGAGTATCCGACATGCTGACTACATATCACCCTATATATTGGTTAGACGAATGTTCATCTCTGTGATATCAGCAGCCAAGGGCATTCTAGGTCTATCGCGCCATTCGGTTCTTTAAACACACGAACTTATACATTTGTTGCGCTGATTGTTTGTTTGACAGATGTGCAAACTCTATAACACGGGCATCCAACACTTTCACGTTGTGTATGCAACGAGTCCGAGATAGTTGCAAGATATTCAAATTGTTTTTCTATAAATATCTTTCCTTCTTCTATATCATTTTGTTACTCCTCCTGAATAGTTATTTCGTTGGTTTTACATATCATATTACATAATTCTGCACCATTTTGTATATTTTTTCCTAATTTTTCATACATCCGTGCCATCGTTTTTACTTGGCCGCCAATGTATTTCCATGGCACGATTCAAAGAAGTTCCATTTTATGTCAACATCCAAATATGCAAGTGAGCAGTGTCACATTGCTAAATGTACAAGCCTATTTAAATTACCTGCTGCTCCAATTGAAAATTGTATCACCTCTAGTTTTGGAAGAAATCCCTATAGTTCAGACACTTTTCTATAGCAAACATCTATAGCACACTTGCTATGTGTCACATAATCTGACACTAGAACAATGTATTTCTTGTGAACATCTGTGTCACCTTCCATATAAACTGGGCAACAGCAATTAATATTGAGATATGTTAATTTTTCCTATGAACTGCCTGGATCTCATTTTGTTCTTTGTAGGTATAATTTTCTGAGAAATCAAGAATTCTATATATAAAAATCCATCACTAATTTTACTTAACATAGATATTCTGTAAGAATTAGTTCTTGGAGTAATCAAAAATATCATAGATAAAAAATATTTTTAAATATATTTTGATATTTTTGTAAAACTATATGGCTGCTTCGTTTACTGCACATTTTCCTGAATATATTTAAATGCTTCCACTGACTGCCTTTTAGCTCAAATTGACACAGAAAAAGGGTCAGTAATTATTATATGGAACAGCTGAGCCGAATACTCTTCCAGATTTCCTAAACCATATGTATGTAAATCCTCAGCGGAGTGCAGCAAGCAACTGACAGCGCCATATGCGTATTAGCATTATAAATGAGAGGACAAAAAGTCAGTCAGTCACGGGATACTAGCGGGAAAAATAATGACTTTACAACAAAAAGTAATCAATACGTTTTTGTTAGTTGTATACCGATAACGTAGAATCCAATAGGAAATTTTAATCCATCAATTATTATGTTGTGTAAGTAATTATATACGTTTTCCGCGACTGACTGACCATTTCTTATAGTTAACAATTATAGGACACATTTAAGGTATCTAGAACATTAGAATGCAATTAATATTATTACATTTACGACTAGGGAGGTCCAAAGTTATGGTTTAACAAAAGAGTTTGTGAAATAAAACGAATCAATACGACCAAATCATTAAACAACAAATTGGTAAAATTTTGCGTGTTTTTACAGGTTTGGAATATGACACGTTCTACCACTAATATTAGATGAGAATAATACACATTTGAAACATTACCTTATAAAATCAGAAAATTTGATATTTAAAGATATATATTATGTCAACAAAATTATTCCAGCGTCATTTTCAAAATGTTCACCTGGGTATGACATTTTCATGGAATCGCTCTATACTGTGTACACGTTCGCAATCATTCAATTGTTGAATTATTTGATTAGATAATATAAATAAAGCATCCTACAAAGCGTACCACATAATTTGATATTATACTATTTTTCTGTGTTTTCTAAAAATAAAACTTGCATAAATCAAATAGTATGGGTGAATATAAAAATATTAATTCGAAAATTTGTATTATTGATAAACTGGCGTTTTCGAAATCAGCGAATCATATTTCTCGTCTAGCATCAGCAAAGGAATGCTTCATAAATCGATAGATCGAAACTTCATTCAACTTTATGGTTATCGTTGATCAACTTGTACATTTCGTCTTCAAGTTGTGACGTCAGCTAGCTGCTAATCAATAAAATATCGATGACCTTAAACACATGCTTCTTCTAGTGTGGGTTATCGATGGTTTAGCAGCCATAATCGAAATATATTATATGCGCATGCGTGAATTCATGTGCAATGCAGAAGCTGGGTTAGAAGGGGTCATGTGAACACAGTAGCTCCATCAAGCCGAATTCAATAGATGTCCGTGCAAAATTCGATATTTAATGATCATGCGTAATTGATTTGAGTAAAATTCGGCAAATTTATTAATTTATTTTAATCTCAAATTTTGAATGCGAAGTTGGGATTAAATGCACGCCACTGAATGCAGTAACTGCTGTTAGAAGGGGTAATACGAACGCAGGAGGTAACGTCATGCCGAATGCAATAGATGTCTTCTAACGCGGAGCGAAATTTGATATTTAATAATAATCAATCGCGCGTAATTAATTTGAATGAAATTTGGCAAATGTATTAATTTATTTTAATCCAAAATTATGAATATACTATATACCCCAGCACTGCTGGGCTAAGTTGGGGTTAAATGCACGCCACCGCTTCTTTTTGATTTCCCCTAAGGCTCGCCTTAACACATTTTGGCTATCACGCCAGAGAACTTGTAGTCCCATGTTTACTGATACATTCATAACAACAAACTGAAGCGCCTACTGGCTCTTAAGCCAAAGGAGGGTATGCGATGCAGAATAACAGTTACCTAACTGCAGTAGCCGAGTGGTTGAAGCTTGAAGCCATCATGCCTTGGTCCAGAGCTACGGGACTTGCACTGATTTGCCCGTGAGGAACGATATTTCATCACGGAATTTCGATCAGTTTAGGTTCGAATCTGAAAACCATGGTTCTCAATAGTCAGCTGGACATCATAGAAAATTAAAGTATATAAAATGATTTTATAAATTTCCTACCCTACGTGTATAATATTTTCATAATTTATAAAACAAACATTTTTAAAATTCTTATACACTCATGTATCTCAGAAATTAAAAAAAATATCAGTGATTACTTGAATAAGAAACACTCCTAATATTTTTACATTATTCGTATTTAGTTTAAAGTGCCATTCCCTTAATAATCAGGGGGCGGCTTTTGTGGGGACTGAAGGACATAGCCCGCTTCGCATTTATATCAAATAAATTAATTTATTTTGGAACTATATTTTTAATTTTTGTCTGTAGTAGTCTGTTAACGCGGGAATTAGATAAATCGCCCTTGGATATAGTCGCTTTATAGGAAGTTAGGTGGCCAGGAGAAGGTATTCAGGAATCAGGAAGCTTAGCATTATACTACGGGGGTGCACAAAGACCTGGATTTGGAACGGGTTTAGTTAGTCACGAGGAGGATCCTGTCCGCTATCCGAGATATTAAGTTTGTTTGTGATAGCATAACATACATAATTCTAAAGGGTAAACGACATGATTTTATAATTGTAAATGTATATGCTCCCACAGAGGATAAAAATGACAAGATCAAGGATGAGTTCTATGAAGAAATAGAATGTTTATTTGATAGCACTTCACGATATCATATGAAAATTGTCTTAGGAGATTTTAATGCAAAAAGTAGGGCGGGAAGATATATTCAAACCAACAATAGGCAAACTCAGTCTTCATGAAGATAGTAATGACAATGGGGTTAGATTAGTCACCTTCGTCACATCAAAGAATCTCATTGTTAAGAGCACAACATTTCAGCATAAGGATATTCATAAATACACCTGGACATCTCCAGATGGCGAATATCGGAACCAAATAGATCATGTATTAGTGGACAAACGCTGGCACAGTAGCATCAATGATGTTAGATCAGTTAGAGGGACAGACTGCAATTCGGATCATCATCTGCTCAGGGTGAAAATCAGACAACGGCTATCGCTTATGAGAGGAACAAACGCTAAAGATAATTCTGTAAAATATGAATTAAAAAACTTGAAAAATGATTAAATGCGGGAAAAATACCAAATCAAAATTGCTAATAGATTTGAAGTACTGGAATCTTCAGATGACAATGTGGCAAACGAAGAAGAAACTGATATAAATAAAGAATGGGAGGCTATAAGAGATACTATTAAATTGTCAGCTTCAGAAAGCATTGCTTGTTTAAAAAAGAGGCAAAACAATAAATGTTTTGATGAGGAATGTGCCGACATTGTAAAGAAAAGATAGCTAGCAAAAATTAAATGGTTACACGAGCCAAATGAGGCAAATTTAGAGCAATTGGGTAGTGTTAGACGGGAAACCACCAAGTTACTAAAGAGTAAAAAGAGGGAATATTTGAGAGAGAAGATTAATGATCTTGAAATTAACGCAAAAAATAAAAACATTAGAGAATTATATCAGCGAATTAGTATAGAGAAGAAAGTGTTTCAGTCTAGAACAAACATAATTCGGAATGAAAATGGGGATGTGATTGCAGATTCCAGGAGTATATTATATAGATGGAAAAGTCACTTTAATCAGCTATTAAATGTACATACAGAACAGGACATTGAGGAGGATAATTTACAGACCGCAGAAATGCTAGTCGCAGAACCAAGTGCATTAGAGGTTGAAATGGCGATTGAAAAATTCAAGATGTATAAAGCATCAGGTTCAGATGAGATCCCGGCAGAACTGATAAAATCAGGGGGAGAAAAACTGATGGACAAAATACGCTGGTTGCTTAGTACGATTTGGAAAATGAAACTCTTCCAGATGAATGGAAAGAATCAATTATCGTACCAATTTATAAGAAAGAAGATAAAACTGATTGCAACAACTACAGGGGCATATCATTACTTTCAACTTCGTACAAAATTCTAACAAATATATTAGTAACAGACTTACTCCCTATATTGATGACATTCTAGGAGACCATCAATGTGCATTTAGAAGAAACAGGTTTACAACAGATCAGAGTTTTGGTATAAGACAGATTTTAGAAAAGAAATGGGAATATAATGATACTGTTCATCAACTATAAGTAGAGTTCAAAAACGAAACGTTTCAATTAAGAGGGAGAAGTTATATAGTATCCTGCTGGAGTTTGGAATTCTAAAAAATTTGTTGGACTTATACGAATGTGTCTAAATGACACAAATAGTAGGCTGCGTGTAGGCAAACAGTTTTCGGACACTTTGAAATCTAGAATGGGTTGAAGCAAGGAGATGCACTATCTCCTCTACTATTTAATTTTGTACTAGAGCATGCCATCATATCTTTAGAGAATGAGGAAGGTTTATAACTCAACGGTATTAATAAGCTCTTATTTTTTGCTGATGATGTAGTACTATTGGCCGATAGCGAGGTGATACTAAAGGACAACACGCACACACTATTGAGTAACACTAAGAAATTGGGACTGGAAGTAAATATCAATGAAATTAAATATATGGTCACACGTCGAAATGCATTACATAATGTAAATGGACAGCTAATGACAAATGAGGGAAATTTTGAGGAAGTGGAAAAATTGAAATACGAGGAACAATAATCACAAATAGGAATGAGATGCACAAAGAAATTGAACATAGGCTCAATTCTGGAAATTCGTGCTATTGTGCATTGCAGAGACTCTTGATGTCCCAACTCCTTTCAAAAAACGTTAAACTGAAAATATATAAAACTATTATTCTACCAGTTATATTAAATGGGTGCGTAAACTGGACTCTTACTTTAAGGGAGGAAAGGAGATTACACGTATTTGAGAATAAAGTACGTAGGAAAATTTTTGGACCACAGAGAGATGAATGGACAGGTGAATGGAGAAGACTGTTTAACAATGAACTACATGGTCTTTATAGAAAGCCACATAAAATAAGAACAGTTAAGTCTCGTAGACTGCGATGGGCAGGACATGTTGCACGTATGGGGGTGAAAGACTTGCATGGAAGCTTCTTGTAGGAAAGTCAGAGGGAAAACGCCCAGTTGGTAGACCAAGAATGAGGTGGGGGAACAACATTAACTCTGATTTGAGAGAAGAAGATTTAGTCCAGTCAAAATAGACATTTCAATTTACAAAAGTTCGCATAGAGCTGAAAATTGGTACGAATGTTGGAAAGACCATTACGAATTAAATGTGAAATGTCCCCATCGATTCCACATCTGCACAAAATATTACTGAAGGTCAAATTTCGCGAATATGGGTTGTTAGCATTTTTCATCCAAACGGTAAGTTATGTTATAAAAACATGTCAGACAAAAGTTGTAGATCATGTAACTGTCTACAAAAATAGTTCTTATACATTTTTTCATGAGGATCACCATTCTTGAGATATCGAGATTCTAAAATTTGAAGAAGTCGTATTCTACATAATATGCACACATTTCCGCACCACCTATGGGTAGTGTACTTGGCGCATATTTTTAATGTGGTATCTTCAATAGGTATACTCCACGATCTATTGTGATTAAGTTTTATTAAATAATATTATATTAATTAATAGATGGTACTATTGGAAATGATTAAAGTGACAAAAAATATTCTTGATTCCGGGTAATGTTAATCTGACTGATAATCTTCGAATTCTACTTAGTAATGTCTTCTTCAATTTCTTCTTCTTATTGCTGGATATTTGTTAATTGTTGTGAAAAAGATGTATCAGTTGTTTCCTCATTGAAATCATATGTCTTCATCTGTTCCATTTCATTCAACTATGGAGGAAGACTGGCCTTGACAATTGGTACGTACTGGTGAACAAAATAGTTCGACTTTTTTTACAGCCACATTTTGCACTACAACCCTTTTGCAATTACAAAAAAAATGGTTTTAAGAAGTATTTGTGGAGCAGGTGGGAGTAACGTTTGAATTGGTTCCAAAGTATTATCAATTGAAATTTTGATTTCAAATATCTAGGCCTAACAGCAGTCATAAATAGTGTGGCTGATATTAGTACATACTAGTTTTAATGTTCTAGTTTAAATTGTTTATTTTTAAGAATTACTTGTTCCAAAAAATAAGTCATTGATTCCGGAATATCGCTGTTAATATTTTCAAACATTCGACTAGGTATTATCAAATACTAAAGATGGAATGTCCTCTCGAATGATTGATGGTGCAGCTTTGAGGATTCTAAATCGATCTTCCTCTTTATCAAGCTTGGTTAAGAATATCGTGATGATCATTAATGGAACAAATTAATGTTAAACTTCCCGGTTTTTCAGTGATAGTAGTTTTATTACCATACTTTAACTTCAATAGAATCTTAATTGTTCTATTTTCTAAAGCTGGATTTTTGCAATTATTTTGTAATTCCTCTAATGAAAACTGACAGTCATGACTATTCTCAATGTATGTAAATATTTCCTCCAACGAAATATTAGTAGATTTATTTTGGGAACGACCTATTTTACCCCCAGTGGTAGGTCTCAATAAGGAATTATAGCAATTATTATGGTACCTACCCTCGGCTGCAACTAAATCATATTCGTACTGAATACATGCAATAACATGTTTTGCTACATCGTCAGAACGAGTCCGAGCTATCTTCAGAATGGATTCTTTAAATTCAATTGTAGCAAATTTTACTCCTAACATTTTGCTTTTTTTTTCTCATCCTCTTCATTTGCTTCATCTGCCTAAAATAAGCAATATTTTTTAACAAAAAACAGATTCACTTACACGTACTCTAGTATGAGGTGGACTGATAACAGATGTACTGGCTTGCTCCATCTCATGCTGTCTTTTAACTGCAGCAATAGAACTCTTCCGAGTGTACATTTTACGGCAGTGACATTAATTGTCACAGATCTCTTGTCCTTCAGGTATTCAGAAAAACCATAATTTCTTTCAACACTTCAATCAAAGTCTTCATTCCACGATCAACAATGACTGTTTCATTTTCAGTCAAAGGTTTACTACAAACGAAGCAAATTTGCAACATTTTTCTAATTATTGGCACAAATTGTTTTAAGAAATATTAATAACGAGCACGTGTATCAATAGCCACGTGTATTCACTGTAAAGGAACGTTCAACACTATACTCAAAGTCTTTCGTTTATGCCTTCCAGAAAAAAAAAACAGGTATACGACTGTCGCCACTCGGACAACAGTAGAATAGTCGGCAGATGTTGCTCACGGTTATACGGGTTAATTAAATTAAGGATTGTTTTTGTATATTCTCATAATCATACTTACTCACTTACTTACTCACTGGCACTATCGAACCCGAAGGTTCATGGCCGCGCGGACATAAACTCTCCATACATCCCTATCCTGAGCTAATGCTTTCCAATCATTCCCTGTATAATCCACTTCCCTCAAATCATAGTTAATGTTGTTCTCCCACCTCATTCTTGGCCTACCAACTGGGCGTTTTCCCTCTGGCTTTCCTACAAGAAGCTTCCATGCACGTCTTTCATTCCCCATACGTGCAACATGTCCTGCCCATCGCAGTCTACGAGACTTAACTGTTCTTATTATATCTGGCTTCCTATAAAGACCATGTAGTTCATTGTTATGTAGTCTTCTCCATTCACCTGTCTGTTCATCTCTCTTTGGTCCAAAAATTTTCCTAAGAACTTTATTCTCAAATACTTGTAATCTCCTTTCCTCCCTTAAAGTAAGAGTCCATGTTTCGCACCCATATAATATAACTGGTAGAATAATAGTTTTATATATTTTCAGCTTAACGTTTTTTGAAAGGAGTTGGGACATCAAAAGTCTCTGCAATGCATAATAGCATGCATTTCCAGAATTGAGCCTATGTTTAATTTCTTTGTGCATCTCATTCCTATTTGTGATTATTGTTCCTAGGTATTTGAATTCAGCCACTTCCTCAAAATTTCCCTCATTTGTCATTAGCTGTCCATTTCCATTATATACTGAATTTCTACGTGTGACCATATATTTAGTTTTACTGATATTTACTTCCAGTCCTAATTTCTTAGTGTTACTCAATAGTGTGTGCGTGTTGGCCTTTAGTATCTCCTCGCTATCGGCCAATAGTACTACATCATCAGCATAAACTAACAGCTTATTAATACCATTCAGTTGTAAGCCTTCCTCATTCTCTAAATATTTAATGGCATGCTCTAGTACAAAATTAAATAGTAGAGGAGATAGTGCATCTCCTTGCTTCAACCCATTCTGGATTTCAAAAGTGTCTGAAAACTGTTTGCCTACACGCACCCTACTCTTTGAGCCATTTAGACACATTCGTATAAGTCTAACTAACTTTTTAGGAATTCCGAACTCCAGCAGGATACTATATAACTTCTCCCTCTTAATTGAATCATATGCTTTTTTGAAGTCTACATATAGTTGATGTACAGTACCATTATATTCCCATTTCTTCTCTAAAATCTGTCTTATACTGAAAATCTGATCTGTTGTAGACCTGTTTCTTCTAAATGCACATTGATGATCTCCTAGAATGTCATCAATATAGGGAGTAAGTCTGCTTACTAATATATTTGTTAGAATTTTGTACGAAGTTGAAAGTAATGAGATGCCCCTGTAGTTGTTGCAATCAGTTTTATCTCCTTTCTTATAAATTGGTACGATAATTGATTCCTTCCATTCATCTGGAAGAGCTTCTTTTTATAATAAATAATTTGTATATATAAGTTATGCAACCAATATTTTACTAATAGAGCGATTCCACGAACATGTCATACCGAGGTGAAAATTTTGAAATTGACGCAGGAATAATTTTTTAGACGTAATATTTTTTCTTTAAGGATCAAATTTTCCGATTCTGTAATGAAAATGTTCCAAAAGTATATTATTTTAATCTAATATTAGTGGTAGAACTTGTAATTTTCCAAACCTGTAAAAACACGCAAAATTTTACCAATTCGTTGTTTAATGATTTGGTGGTATTAATTCGTTTTATTTTACAAACTCTTTTCTTAAACCATACTTTGGTCTTCCCTAGTCGTAAATGTAATAATATTAATTGTATTCTAATGTTCTATATGCCTTAAATGTGTCCTATAATTGTTAACTGCAAGCTATGGTCAGTCAGTCACGGAAAACATATAATCATTACTGTACACAACATAATAATTGATGGAATATAAGTTCCTCTTGGATTCTACGTTATCGGTACACAACTAACAAAAAAGTATTGAAGCCATTTTCTTGTAAAGTCATTATTTTTCCCGCTAGTGTCCCGTGACTGACTGACTTATTTTCCTATCGTATATATGCTAATACGCATGGTGAAGTCAGTTACTTGCCGCACTCCGCCGAGGATTAACATAAACATGGTTTAGCAATTCTAGTATACTGTTCGGCTCAGCTGTTCCATAAAATATATACTGACCTTTTTTCTGTGTCAATTTCAGCAAAAAGGCAGTTATTCAAGAAAAAGGTTGCAGTAAACGAAGCAGCCATACTTGTTGATTTCTCAAAAAATTATACCTACAAAGAACAAAATGAAATCCAGGCAGTTGATTGGAAAAATTAGCATATCTCAACTGCTGTTGCATAGTTTAGATGGAAGCTGACAGAGAAGTTCGGAAGAAATACTTTGTTCTATTGTTAGGTTATGTGACACATAGCAAGTATGCTATATTTATTTGCTATAGAAAAGTGTTCCTTTCGAACTATAGTGATTTCTTCCGAAACTTGAGGTGATAACAATTTTGAGTTGGAGCAGCTGGTAATAGAAATAGGCCTCTTCATTTAGCAATGTGATACTTCTTACTTGCATATTTGGATTTTGACATAAAATGGAACTTCTTTGAATCGTACCACGGAAAGGGGGCTATAGATGCGATTGGCGGCCAAGTAAAAAGGATGACACGGATGTACGGAAAATCGGGATATAAGATACAAAATGTGAGCTGTAAAACCAACCAAATAACTGGAGTCACAAAATGATAGAGATGAAGGAAAGATTTTTTTAGAAAAACAATTTGAATATCTTGCATCTATCACATACTCATTGCGTATACAACGTGAAAGCGTTAGTCCCGTATGTTATAGAGTATGCACCACTGTCAAACAATCAGCGCAACAAATTCATAAGTTAGTGTGTTAAAAAAACTGAATGGCGTGACAGGCCTAGAAAGCCCTTGGCTGCTAATCTCTCATCCAAGTATATCAATCACAGAGGTGGACAATCATCTAACCAACATATAGGGTGATATGTGGTCAGCATGTCGGATCTCCAGCCGTTATGACTGGTTTTCTCGACCGCAACCTCTAAATATTGTAGCTGCCCAAATTCTTCATGATTCTGGGCGGATACCAATCCCACTGTGGTCGAAATTCCATGAGAAAATTTCTTCTCTCATGGGGACTCGAATCAGTGCTCTCTATTGAGACATCTTGACCCAAACCATTCAGTTACAGTGTGAGACTTCATGCGTGACAGGAAACATTATTTTTATTAATGGGTCAAGTCAGGTCAAGTTAGCGACGAAGACTAGAGAGAGAAACGGTCTCATATACATCGATGTTATGATGTGAGTCATCAGAACTTGGGCTAATTAGAGTTATGTTTTTATGGTTGTTTAACAGTAGAATTCACTGCGTCAGCAATTGTTTACTAACTAAAGCTTACTAATGTGATTTACGATAATTTGCTTTGAAAGTACATGCACTCTGATAAATAAGTAACTTACTAAGAATATGTATATATTCTACAAGGCTTAAATTTTTTATTCAGTGGTTCAATCTATAAATAAAAAAAAAATAATCTTACATCAGGTAAATTGTAATTAAACTCCACTCCAAAGCGCGAAAAACCTAGGAAGGCAACGTGGTATACCAAACATAATGTTAGCCTCCACGTACACATGCGATATAATCACAGAGGTAGACGATCATAAGCCAGTGTAGGAGTGATATGTGGTCAGCAAGTCGTGTCCTCCAGCCGTTATAGTTGGTCTTATCAACCTGGAGTCGTTACATATTGTAGCTACCCAAATGCCACACGATACTGGGTGGGCATCGGTCCCATATTGGCCGAAATTCAATGAGAAAATGTCTTCCCCATGGGGGCTCGAACCAGCGCAAGTCCCATAGATCTGCGCCAAGGCTTGATGCCCTAACCACTCGGCTATGGCGCCGGACTAAATTGTAATCAGTTACTAAATGCATCCATCCATAGTAATTCTGCCCGGGGCAGGTCTTTCACTGCAATCATAGCATTTTCATGCTATGCTTTACAGCTTTACTATGGAATTGTAGGTGTGATAGCTTCCCGTTGCTTTCCACACCGGTGAAGGGTGATGATGAAAATGATGATTATGATGATGATGACCATATGATTTAGGGGACCGTTTGGGCCTTAAAGTTTTCCTGACATTTGTCTTACAGGTGAGGAAAAACCCCGATAAAAACCTCACCCAGGAAAACTGTCCCGACCGGGATCGAACCCGGGCCCGCTGCGTGACAAGGCTGCATGCTACCTCGAGATCACAGCGGTGGACAATTACTATATAGGCCTATATAGTATATATATATATATATATATATATATAATACACACACATGCATACAATTTTAGTAGGTACGGTATATTTAACAATAGAGAAGGCACTTTGTATTAAGTATTTAATAGTTTCCTTATTTTATATAATTTAAAATGGTACATGATAAGCGAATTAATTTAATTACATTGTTGATTTAATTAACATTTATTTTACAGCAAAATTAAATTTAATAATTTTCGAAGAATTGATAAAGTATTTCCAGTTCTTTATTAATTTCGGTTACCGAAGCTTTTTATCTAGTTTTGTAGTATTTTGTTACATGTGTGTAATATTTGCATTTTGAAATTCTAAATTAAATCAGAAATGTCAGTCAGTCACCAAATAATGTCAGTCAGTCACACATCACATATTAGGTCATAACGTCGGTATTAATAGTGATTTAGGTTTATTTTTTATTTAAAATATAACTTGAAACGTGCCCTCCAAACGGTATTTTGGAAAATTGAATTAAGAATCACATTTCAAAGAACGGTGTAGATGAGCATGTTAAGCTGCATGATGAGTTGACATTTATGTCAGTCAGTCACATATACTTTGATAGATAATAAATAATATTGTTTTTCTTTAGAAATTGAATATTTATGTACAATCTTAATCAGACACTTTTCCTCTATCATATCACGTATATAACACCTCTAATTTCAACCAAATGTAATATTTATGCAAGCATTTTGCAGTAAAAGTGTATTGTAAATGTCAGTCAGTCGTATGGAATTTCTCTATATTAAATATCCCATGATGTATAGAAAGTTAACTTGTGGTTGAAAAACGTGTATATTAATGTTGTCATTGTTTGAAATGGTGATATCTTACGAATGATGATCCTTATGAAAAAATGTATAAGAACAATTTTTGTAAATAATTGCATGATCTATAACTATTGTCTGGTCTATGTTTATGATAAAACTTACCGTTTGGCTGAAAAATGCAAAAAAAAACCTTATGTGCTAACTTTAACCTTGAATATTTTCTTTGCAGATGTGGGATCGATCGGGACTTTTCAAATTTAATTTATAATGGTGTTCCCAACATTCGTACCAATTTTCAGCTCTATGCGAATTTTTGTAAACCTACACCAATTTTTTGAGCTGACTTGACCGGGCTATTACTATTATATATATAGGCTTATGCAATAAATTCTTCTGTACGTGTGTTTGTCACTCTACTCATCCTAAATGACTGGTTCGATGGCTTATTTTGTGTGCCTGATTGGGTCCCTCGATGGTTTAGTATCACAATTGGACCCTCTAAAACCATTAAGTGAAAACTTAAAATCATTCTAGCGGTCGCATGATTCAATGTTTTACAACGAAACTCAGTATATCCTTTTAAATTAACCGAGGTAGATATTGTCAAAAAATGAGCGAAATACGACAATTAAAAGTGGCCTATACGACTGGGCAGATTTTGGTTAAATTTTTCGTGTGTGTTTGAGTGGGTCCCTGGATGATTTAAATTCATAATTGGATCCGGTAGGTGGCGCTGCGATCGGTATAAAGGATTTTTATGTCAGATATGTAGTCATCTGCATTACGGACATATTCTGCGCGACAACAATGTGTCGTTATAATGCACGCTTCTTTAGCAACAATAGATGGCAGTGAGGAATTTTCTTGCGAACTTATT
This sequence comes from Diploptera punctata, assembly GCA_030220185.1. Taxonomy (NCBI): domain Eukaryota; kingdom Metazoa; phylum Arthropoda; class Insecta; order Blattodea; family Blaberidae; genus Diploptera; species Diploptera punctata. Next base: position 79,158 of record JASPKZ010004217.1, on the reverse strand, counting down.
AATTATGGTAAAAGAAAGGAACTTACATTTTTTATTGTGACACCAGAACTGATCGTTCGGGTCTGCTAGTGTGTGTATATATATATATATATATATATATATATAATCCTTCTATACGTGTGTATGTCACTAAACTCCTCCTAAGCGACTTGACCGATTTTGATGATTTTTTGTGTGTGTTTGAGTGGGTCCCTGGATGGTTCAAATTCACAATTGGAACAGGTAAAAGCATTAAGTGCAGGAGGTCATCTGAAACAAAAATTTAAAAATCGCTCTAGCAGACGCAAATTTCGATTTTTAACAATGAACCTCAGTATATAATATTAAAATAAACTGAGGCAACTATTGGCCAAAAATCATCGAAATCCGGCCGTTAGAAGTGTGGGTTTACCTGAAATTCGGAATTAAAGATTGACTCGAAACAGCCATGTTTGGTCTGTCGCATTGTATACCATATTATAATATAATATTCCTTGATATTTCATTTATTTAGGCGTAGGCTTGCACACTGGATATTAGCTGGTATATATATATATATATATATATATATTAGGGTTATAACTTTTTGGACTTTTGTGAAATAAAATATTTCCTGTGTAAATAATGGGAGAGCTTTTGCTTAAAACCATTGAAAAAGGCCATGATTTCACTGAGCTTCAAGAAATGGTCACCCCAAATCAATATTTAGTTTCAGAATATTTATCAAATTTCTATTGAATCTGCTCAATTAATATATTGTACAGTATTGGTATATAATGGTGTGTAGTGCTCATACTCATTACATTTGGTATCTATGATTACTAGTGATGGAAACAATAGTTTGTTTTTATTTGCTGGGAAAACATAATGTCACACAAGAAAAGTTATAACACCAGTCAGAAAAATAAATGGACCAGGATGAATAATGTAGTGAGATTTCAGCAGTTACATAGAAGAAGACGAAATGCACCTACAGTAGATTTTTCACTAGCAGAATACTGAATGCAAGATGCCTCTTCAACTTCACATTATTGGAAAGTATCAGTTTCTTGGAGCAGAGATCAAAGGAAGAAATGAGAGAGTAGTGAAAATGTCTGAAGAAGTTACAAATTTGTGGCGAAATGAACTTCAATCTCCCCATGTGTCAAATCAAGTAATACATACAAAGCTCCAAAAGTACTGAAGACTTATGATGAATGTGTAAGGATTTTTGATACTACAAAAGTAAATGGCCAATGGTTATCTACTGTAGACAAAACATTATATCAATTACAATTGGAAAGCAAAGGAGAGATTGGTTACTGAACAAGGAACATAGCACGAAAAGCATCCTTCAATGGAGCAGAAACTCCCTAAAGAATACACTTCAAAAAGTGTTGTTAGATTCAAAAATAAATTTAGCATACGGAGGGTTGTTAACGATTCCTGGGGACAAGTTCGAAAGGTGATGACGTCACTACTATTTACACAGAGATGCTGCCCACAACAGAACATGTTCATTCAGTCGAGTGCTACCTGCCACAGGGTTCGGATCTGGTTTGCTCGTTAGTATGCCAAGGAAAATCGATCCTTTTCTGGGAGGGATACGTAACAGTCCTTTCCGACGCTAATTACAGCTATATTGTTATCATCGAAATGTGCAAGAAGCGTGGCTTCAATATATCCAGGAATGGGATTTACTAAGTTCTTAACAAAAAAGGTAAAACTCGTATGGGATTGATTCCTAAGGGGAAAAAACAAGCACACCCTAAGCCTGCTACAAGCTGCACCCCTGAGGTGGTCAGGAAGGTTAAAGCCCTTGTGACAGGAAACAATCCAGCAACCCAACGAGCAATAGCAGTGAAGTTGGGCATCTCTCTAGCAACCGTAAACAACATAATAAACAAAAATTTAAACTTAGAAAAGCGACATAAAAGCTGGGTTCACAAGCTCCTACCAAGACACATTGCAGAAAGGTGCACCAACAGTAGAAAGCTCTATGAACGCCATCTTGCGGGTGATAAATGGAAGTTTATAGTGACTTTAGATGAGGCATGTGTATACCTTAATGATACAAATAAGCCACGAGTAATATTTTACCGTCCAAGAGGTGAAAAAAATTTTAATAAGTGGTATAACCGACTGCAGGGAAAGTTTTTCACGCAGCTTCATGATAATTGCAGGATTTTGCTACAATGGCAAGTTAATCATCCACAGAGTGGAAAAAAAGTTAACGTTACTAACTCTGTCTACTACCAAAGGAATGTCCTGTCACCAATTTATACCTCTGAGATACCTTCCCTCTATGGTAGAGAAGTGAACAACGTCTGGATCCATCAGGATAAAGCTTCAAGCCACACCTCTGCTGCTACACGCCGGTTCATGGAGACAATGGAGCAGACAACTGGAATACATGCAGTGCCCTTCAGTGAAATACCTGTTAAGTCCCCCGATGCTGCTCCCATGGATTTTTGTGCGTTTGGTCTCCTAAAAAGAGAGCTTGGAAGTAGGAGACCACGCTCTATTCAAGATCTATGGAAAGCCTGCAAGGAGGAGTGGTCCAAAATCGAAATCGCTGTTCTTCTTAAAGCACTTTTGCAGTGGAAACTCCGTAGCAGAGCTATAGCTAGGGTCCAAGGCCATCCAATCGAACACAACCGCAGGTGGAGACACGCGTTTTTTATAAGCAGGTTAGTGATGCAAACTTGTCTCCAGGAATCGTGAACATCCCTCCATATACTTCAATGTATCGGTTATCAGCATCACATTCTGGACAGAATACTACATTTAGTGATGGATTAAGAACTTTCTGAGAATACCAAGCCTCCAAACATTGAATACCCATTTGAATCTAAATTGGAGAACGAGTATGAGGGACTAAAATCACAATTTGTGAATGGAAAAGGAGATATCCTAGATAAATTGGGATGGAGAGATGACAAGATGTTCCCGTACCATATAACATATGCATTTATATTCTTTGATGAAAAAGACCCTTTCCATTCATTAGGTTCCAGAAAATTCCAAACATTAGTAATGCAAGATGGAATTCAAGAGCTATTGCTCCACCTGCATGTATACTTATGCCTACTACAAGAGTTTTGAAAAAGTGTGCAGATTTATTTCATTTGACTGGACAGACTATCGGTTTAATAATCAGATGTACAACATGAATAACTTCAAGAACTTGTCAAACATAGTACGGCCTTTTAAAAAAGCACTGCACTAATTGGAAAAACATTGGAAAGAGCCATCTGCATTAAGTATACCAAGAATTAATCAGTGCGCCGAATGTATAATTAAAGTCATGCAAGAATTATACAATTCCTGTAGAAATAAAGACAAACTGCATATCTGATTATCTCTAAGCAATCAGCAATAATATACAATGATTGTACATGTGGTTGAACACTTTTATCTCTTTTCTTGTTTGTATTACAGTATTATCTTGTGTTTCAAAATAATTAGCCAGTAGTGATATATGCATTTTGATTTCTGGGCGACTTTTTTAAAGGAATAATGAAATGACTAGTCGATTCTTCGAACAGAGGTAAAAGTTCATCAGATTACGATACAGGAAAGTGAGGATGTAAAAAGTTATAGCTCTAATATATATAACAATTTGGTAACATTACACGGAAAAATGTTAGGTTTTAAAGAGTTAAAAGAGGGAATATATTAGATAGAAGATCCAATGATCTCGAAATTAATGCAAAAAAAAATAACATAAAATCACAACAAAAAAATAACATAAAATCATAACAAAGTGTTTGAGAATGGAACAAATTTAATTAGCTATGATAATGGGGCCCTCCATGGTATCTTTAACTTGTCGCGGTGGAGAGGCTTGCGTGCTTAAATCATCCTGAGAGCTATGCCGGCGGTAGCATTGCTGCCGATAGGGTTACCCATGCCGGATTGGTCGAAGGTGATAAGCCAGCGAAAAAAGTACCTTGGGCGAAAGAGTGACGATCTTTCACCGTAAAAATACAACCGTCAAGAAATGCGGACATGGGTTCATCTGGGGTAAAATTTTCCGGAGGACAAATAGTCCCCCATTCGGTTCTCCGGGCTGGGACTACTTCAGGGAACCCATGCCAAAGGCTCAAACACAGGGACATGATCCTAGGAACATGGAATGTTAGGACTTTATACAATAGCGGGGCACAACAGACATTAACGCGGGAATTAGATAATCGCCCTTGGATATAGTCGCTTTACATGAAATTAGGTGGCCAAGAGTAGGTAGTCAGGAATCAGGAAGCTTTGCATTATACTATGGGGGTGCAGAAAGACTTGCATTTGGAACGGGTTTTTTAGTCAGAAAGAGGATCCTATCCGCTATCCAAGATATTAAGTTTGTTAGTGATAGGATATCATACATAATTCTAAAGGGTGAACGACATGATTTTATAATTGTAAATGTACATGCCCACACAGAAGATAAAGATGACAAGATCAAGGATGAGTTCTATGAAGAATTAGAATGCTTATTTGATAGCACTTCACGATATCATATGAAAATTGTCTTAGGAGATTTTAATGCAAAAGTGGGGCGGGAAGATATATTCAAACCAACAATAGGCAAATTCAGTCTTCATGAAGAGATTAACGACAACGAGGTTAGATTAGTCACATTTGCCACATCAAAGAATCTCATTGTTAAGAGCACAACATTTCAGCATAAGGATATTCATAAATACACCTGGACGTCCCCAGATGGACAAACTCGGAACCAGATAGATCATGTATTAGTGGATAAACGCTGGCACAGTAGCATCATTGATGTTAGAATCAGTTAGAGGGACAGACAGCAATTCAGATCATCATCTGGTCAGAGTGAAAATCAGACAACGGCTATCGCTTATGAGAGGAACAAACGTTAAAGATGATTCTGTAAAATATGAATTAAAAAACTTGAAAAATGATGAAATGCGGGAAGAATACCAAATCAAAATTGCTAATAGATTTGAAGTACTGGAATCTTCAGATGACAATGTGGCAAACGAAGAAGAAACGGACTTAAATAAAGAATGGGAGGATATAAGAGATACTATTAAATTGTCAGCATCAGAAAGTATTGGTTGTTTAAAAAAAGAGGCAAAACAAGAACTAGTTTTATGAGGAATGTACCGGACATTGTAAAGAAAAGATAGCTAGCAAAAATTATATGGTTACACGAGCCAAATGAGGTAAATTTAGATCAATTGGGCAGTGTTAGACGGGAAACCACCAAGTTACTAAAGAGTAAAAAGAGGGAATATTTGAGAGAGAAGATTAATGGTCTTGAAATGAATGCAAAAAATAGGAACATTAGAGAATTATATCAGGGAAGTAGTATAGAGAAGAAAGGGTTTCAGGCTAGAACAAACATAATTCGGAATGAAAATGGGGATATGATTGCAGATTTTAGGAGTATATTAAATAGATGGAAAAGTTACTTTAATCAGCTATTAAATGTACATACAGAACAGGACATTGAGGAGGATAAGTTACAGACAGCAGAAATGCTAGTCGCAGAGCTAAGTGGATTAGAGGTTGAAATGGCGATTGAAAAATTCAAGATGTATAAAGCATCAGGTTCAGATGAGATCCCAGCAGAACTGATAAAATCAGGGGGAGAAAAATTGATGGACAAGATACGCTGATTGCTTAGTATGATTTGGGAAAAAGAAGCTCTTCCAGATGAATGGAAAGAATCAATTATCGTACCAATTTATAAGAAAGGAGATAAAACTGATTGCAACAACTACAGGGACATCTCATTACTTTCAACTTCGTACAAAATTGTAACAAATATATTAGTAAGCAGACTTACTCCCTATATTGATGACATTCTAGGAGATCATCAATGTGCATTTAGAAGAAACAGGTCTACAACACATCAGATGTTTAGTATAAGACAGATTTTAGAAAAGAAATGGGAATATAATGGTACTGTACATCAACTATGTGTAGACTTCAAAAAGGGCATATGATTCAATTAAGAGGGAGAAGTTATATAGTATCCTGCTGGAGTTCGGAATTCCTAAAAAGTTAGTTAGACTTATACGATTGTGTCTAAATGGCTCAAAGAGTAGGGTGCGTGTAGGCAAACAGTTTCCAGACACTTTTGAAATCCAGAATGGATTGAAGCAAGGGATGCACTATCACCTCTACTATTTAATTTTGTACTAGAGCATGCCATTAAATCTTCAGAGAATGAAGAAGGCTTACAACTGAATGGTATTAATAAGCTGTTAGTTTATGCTGATGATGTAGTACTACTGGCCGATAGCGAGGAGATACTAATGGCCAACACGCACACACTATTGAGTAACACTAAGAAATTAGGACTGGAAGTAAATATCAGTAAAACCAGATATATGGTCACACGTAGAAATTCAGTATATAATGGAAATGGACAGCTAATGACAAATGAGGGAAATTTTGAGGAAGTGGCTGAATTCAAATATCTAGGAACAATAATCACAAATAGGAATGAGGTGCACAAAGAAATTAAACATAGGCTCAATTCTGGAAATGCATGCTATTATGCATTGCAGAGACTTTTGATGTCCCAACTCCTTTCAAAAAAACGTTAAGCTGAAAATATATAAAACTATTATTCTACCAGTTATATTATATGGGTGCGAAACATGGACTTATACTTTAAGGGAGGAAATGAGTTTACGAGTATTTGAGAATAAAGTTCTTAGGAAAATTTTTGGACCAAAGAAAGATGAACACACAGGTGAATGGGGAAGACTACATAACAATGAACTACATGGTCTTTATAGGAAGCCAGATATAATAAGAACAGTAAGTCTCGTAGACTGCGATGGGCAGGGCATGTTGCGCGTATGGGGAATGAAAGACGTGCATGGAAATGTCTTGTAGGAAAGCCAGAAGGAAAACGCCCAGTTGGTAGACCAAGAATGAGGTGGGAGAACAACATTAACTATGATTTGTGGGAAGTAGTTTGTACAGGGAATGATTGGAAAGCATTAGCTCAGGATAGGGATGTATGGAGAGCTTATGGGGACATGGTTGCAGATTTAAATAGGTGGAAAAATTACTTTAATCCGTTATTAAATGTGCATGAAGAACAGGATAGTGTACAGGATGATTTACAGACAATAGAAATATTAGTCACAGAGCCAAGTGCATTAAATGTTTAAATGACGATAGAAAAAAATAAAGATACATAAAGCATAAGGTTCAGATATGATCCATGCAGAACCGATAAAATCGGGAGCGGGGACTGATTGATAAGACACATATGTTACTTTATATGATTTGGGGAAAAAAAGAGACTCTTCCAAATGAATGAAAATAATCAATTATCGCACCAATCTATAAGAAATGAGATAGAAGTGTTTGCAACAACTACAGGGAAGCATCTCATTACTTTCAACTTCGTACAACATCCTAACAAATTTAACACTATTCAGACGAAACAATGTGATCATCGATGCTGATTTAGAAGAAATAGGCCTAGGTCTAGAATACATCAGATATTTAGTATAAGACAGATTTAGAAAATAAATAGGAATACGACACTGTACATCAACATGACCTATATGTAAATTTAAAAAGCACATGATTCAATTAAATGGGAGGAGTTTTATAATATCCTGCTGAACTTCGGAATACGACACTGTACATTAATATGACCTATATGTAAATTTAAAAAGCACATGATTCAATTAAATGGGAGGAGTTTTATAATATCCTGCTGAAATGGGAGGAGTTTTATAATATCCTGCTGAACTTCGGGAGGAGTTTTATAATATCCTGCTGAACTTCGGGAGGAGTTTTATAATATCCTGCTGAACTTCGGAATTCCTAAAACGTTAGTTGATGTATTCCAAAATGTGTGACACCAAGACCAGGCTACGGGTAGGCAAATAGTTTCCAGAAAGTTTTGAAATTCATAATTGGTTAAAAAAGGAGATGCACTATCCTCTCTACCATTCAATTCTGTACTAGAGCACGTTAATGAATTCTTCAGATGATAGTGTAGGCGTACAACTCACTGGTATTAATAAGCTGCTCGTACATGCTGATGTTTCGAATTATTAGGAAATTGCGATGATATATTATGGGCCAACATGCACATTCTATTAATTAACATTTTAAAAAATTGGATTGGCACTAAACAATAATAAAAACTAATATATGATCTCGCACAAAGATATACGATATATTATATAAACAGGCAGTTAATGACAAATGAGGGATTTTTGCAGAAGTGGCTGAATTCAAATACTTATAAACAATAATTACAAACAGAAATGAGGTGCAGAAAGAAATTAAACAGTCTCAATTCTAGAATTGCATGATATTATGCTTCACAGCAGCGGTTCCCAACCTTTTTCGACTCGTGATCCCTTACACTATGATCTGGGTTGGGTGAACCACTGACTTTTAAATATACATACAGTAGACATGCAAAAAATTTAACTATAAGCAAAATATTTAATAACCTTAAATTAATTTGACCCTTAACGGTTAAAACCTAAAATTTCTCTAATTACGGCTTAAAAGTTACATAACGTGTAGGCCTAATTGCAATAATTAACACAAGTTACTCACCTCTTCCTGTTTCCCTTTCAAACTTCCATTTTTCAACCAATTATCCATTTTAATGTGAACAGAAACGATTCTGTTCTTATACACAACTGACAACTTATTGCAATTGTCACAAGGAAAGAAGAAGTGGGCCATTGTTGAAAATACAAAATTGAATATACGTTTGTTGAAATTCCACATTAACATACAAAATCAAAGGACTGATAGCCCGGTCAAGTTAGCTAAAAAAATAGGGATAGGCATACAAAAATTCGCATAGAGCTGAAAATTAGTATGAATGTTGGGAACACCATTATGAATAAAATGTGAAAAGTCCCCATCGATTCCACATCTGCAAGAAAAATATTCAAGGTCAAAGTTCGCGAGTATGGGTTTTTTGCATTTTTCAGCCAAACGGTAAGATTTATCATAAAAATAGGTCAGACAACAGTTGTAGACAATGCAATTATCTACAAAAATGGTTACTGTACTCTTTTCATAAGAATCACCATTCTTGAGATATCACCATTTGAAACACTGAAAACAATAATATGCACGCTTTTCAACCGCAAGTTAACCTCCTATACATCATGGGATATTTGATATAATAAAAATATTGGTTGAATAACTTACATATGTATATACAAATTACATATTATATGATTGTGAGAGTATTCATAAAAAATAAACTCAGTCCCTAATTTATTTGGGCCATATAACCTTAGGCAACATCTGCCGATTATTCTATTCTATTTTTGTACCTGTTTTTTTTTTCTGGAAGACATAAACGAAAGACTTTTAGTATAGTGTTCCTTTACAGTGAATACACGTGGCTATTAATACACGTGCTTGTTAATAATATTTCTTAAAACAATTTGTACTGTTTAATAATCTAAAAAAAAGTCGCAATTTTGTTTTGTTTATAGTACACTTTTGACTGAAAATGAAACAGTTACTGTTGGTCGTGGAATGAAGACTTTGATCGATTCAAGTGTTGAAAGAAATGACGAGTTTTCTGAATACCTGAAGGACAAAAAAATATGTGACAATTCATGTGCAGTGCCGTAAAATGTACACTCGGAAGAGTTCTATTGCTGCAGTTAAAAGACCGCATGAGATGGAGCAAGCCAGTACATCTGAAATCAGTCCACCTCGCACTAGAGCACTCGTAAGTGAATCCGTTTCTTGTTAAAAAATATTGCTTATTCTGTGGAGATGAAGCGAATGAAGAGGCTGAGAAGAAAAAAACGCAAAATGTTAGACGTAATATTCATAAAGTTGCAACACTTGAATTTAAAGAATCCATTCTAAAGGTAGCTCGGACTCGTTCTGATGATGTAGCAAAAAATATTTACTGCATGTATTCAGTACAAATATGATTTAGTTGATACCGAGGCTAGGTACCATAATAATTGCTATAATTCCCTTTTGAGACCCACCACTGGGGGTAAAATCGGTCGTTCTAAAGATGAATCTACTAATGTTGCGATGGAGAAAAAGTGATGACTGTCAATTTTCACTGGAAGAATTGCAAAATAATTGTAAAAATCCAGCTTTAGATTGAAGTTAAAGTATGATCATTACGATATTCTTAACCAAAAAAAGTCAAAATGAAAAGGAAGAACGATTTAGAACCATCAAAGCTGCAGCAACAATCATTCGATAGGACATTCAATGTTTAGTATTTGACAATACCAATTACCCCCCGCCTAGTCGAATGTTTGAAAATATTAACAGCGATATTCCGGAGTCATTGACTTATTTTTTTTTGGAACAATTTAAACTAGAACTATTAAAACTAGTATGTATTAATATCAGACTGCTATTAGCCTAGATATCTCTAATCAAAATTGCAATTGGGTCAATTAATAGATAATACTTTGGAACCAATTCAAACATTACTCCCACCTGCTCCACAAATATTCTTAACACCATTTTTTTGCAATTGCAAAAAGGGTTGTAGTGCAAAATGTGGCTGTAAAAAAGTCGGATTATTTTGTTCACCAGTAGTACCAATTGTCAAAGCCAGTCTTACTCCATTGTTGAATCAAATGGAACAGATGAAGATTTATATGGTTTCAATTATGCATCTTTCTCAGAATAATTAACAAATATCCAGGAAGAAGAAAACGAAATCGAAGAAGACATTACTGTCGTGGTAGAATTCGAAGATTATCAGTCAGAATAACAATACCCGGATTTAAGAACAATTTTTGTCACTTAAATCATTCCCAATAGTAACTTACCATTTTTTAATTAATGGAATATTATTTAATAAAACTTAATCACAATAGATCGTGGAGTATACCTTTCGAAGAAACCACATTAAAAATAATGCGCCAAGTACACTACCCATAGGTGGTGCGGAAATGTGTGCATAGTATGTAGAATACGACTTCTTCAAATTGTAGAATCGCGATATCTCAAGAATGGTGATTCTTATGAAAAAACGTATAAGAACAATTAGTGTAGACAATTGCATGATCTACAACATTTGTCTGACCTATGTATATGATAAAACTTACCGTTTGGCTGAAAAATGCAAAATACCCATATTCGCGAAATTTGACCTTGAATAACTTTTTTTTGCAGATGTGGTATCGATGGAGACTTCTCACGTTTCATTTATATTGGTGTTCCCAACATTCGTACCAATTTTCAGCCCTATGCGAATTTTTATAATTTGAAATATCTATTTTGACCGGACAATGACCATCAAGTAACCGTTCCTTAGTCGGTACTGTTGATAGTATTGTTAAAACACAAAGAAGATGGCAGACTAAATTTGCATTGTAGCGAAATCAAATGCATTCCTAACGTTGTTACATAACTGTAAATCATGCATTCCCGGTAAATATTAATTTATTGCGGAAAAAAATGTGATAAATTTCCGATGTTACACATATGTAATAAAGGGCATAACAGGGTTAATTTAATTTAAAATAATAATAATATTATTATTATTATCATTATTATTATTATTATTATTATTATTATTATTATTATTATTATTATTATTATGACAATTCCACATAAATGAAGGAAACAATAATGGGTTTAAACACGAAACCCGCCATGACGGAAAAGTTTTGGCGAACCCTTTGAAATAGAGGGTTCGCGAACCACAGGTTGGGAAACGATGTTTTACAGGAACTCTTGTCGACCCAACTTCTCTCGAAAAACGTTAAAGTGAAAATATATAAAACTGTTATTCTCCTAGTTATACTGTATTATATGGAATCGAAACATGGACTCTTTCTTTAAAAAAAAAAAAAAGATTACGAATATTTCTTACGAAAATATTTGGACCAAAGAGAGATGAACAGACAGTTGGTTAGACTAAGAATTAGGTGGGAGATTAACATTAACCATGATATGAGGGAAGTGGATTATACAGGAGATGATGGGAAAACATTAGCTAACGATAGGGATATGTGGAGAGCTTATGTACATGCGGCCATGAACCTTTTGGATTCGATATTAGTGCCAGTGAGTTAGTTAGTTATAAATATAAATTTTGCAATGAGATTGTGTAATTAAAACATATCTATAACAATACACAACGCACGCTCCTTTTTAAAGTAAAAAATAATATTCAGTAGATAGTCTATTACGCTATTAATAATTTATAAACTTTTAATACATATTCTTTAAATATCAGTGACTATTTAACTCATGCCCCAAATGGGAGTCAATGACCAATCACGTTTCAATGATTTCTGTTTTACAACCAATCAGAGTCGTGTTTCACCGAATATTTATCAGTGTTATAATTACCATATTAAAGAAAGCTCCTCCTTACAATATTGCGTTCCTTTGGCAATAAATAGTATGATCTGGTTGCAGTGATAAACAAATGAAGCAGTAGAAGCGTACCTATCGTTTCTCATTTGTTTTCAAACATCGCCGTTTACATTACATATATAAATATTTTAAAATAACTATAGTTAAATAATGATTTGTGAGTAAACAGCTTAATTTTATTCGTTAAATAGTCCTAACAAATGCCACTCTTGATTTCCAAATTCTCTAGATAAATTCACTCCTCACTTCGTGAGTCGTGAATTTATCGATAATTTGGAAATCACTCGTGGCATTACTTATGAAAATAAATGTGAAGAGTGCACGAGTTCATATCTGGGTATCGACCAACCAGTTTTGCCTCTATCGGTTTCATCAGTGTTAAGGCATATTCAGAGTTTGAATTTCATTACTACCCATTTCACCATTAATTATAATTTTTCACTGTTCATTAAATTTAGTATTATATATATATTTGTTTAATAAATATGAATATATAAACAACTCAAATATCCTATACAAATTATAAAAAAATTGTCTCTAAATAATACTGAAACATTGACGAACAATATACAAAGTAAGTACTGGCAATCATGAATCAGTCACTCAATATGGGAAATTACAATCAAATTGCGAGGAAGCTGTTTACGCTATTGTGGAAAAACTTGAAGGTTGCGCAGCAGGACACAAATGCCTACACGGATTGAAACAAAAACAACATTAGTCACTTTCAACTTTCAACAGCAATACTGACAATCAATACACATCTTAACACGTCTTCTTGTATCCTATCGAATTCCATTCACAGATTTGCAAAGTCCTAGGATACGTGCAATTAAAAATATTAACTCTACAGGAGGATTTATTTTACAACTAGTATGAACTCCGTGAATCATTGGCAGTAAATTTCCATAAAATTATTATTCCTTAATTAATCCTTAAATATTAACTCTCATTAGACTAACTAACTAACTCACTGGCACTATCAAACCCGCAGTTTTATGGCCGAGTGGACATAAGCTCCCCACACATCACTATTCTGAGCTAATATTTTCCAATCCTCTCTTGTATAATCTACTACCCTCAAAGGATGGTTAATGTTATTCTCCCACCTCATTCTTGGTCTACCAACTGGGCGTTTTCCTTCTGGTTTTCCTACAAGAAACTTCCATGCACCTCTTTCGTTCCCTATTAGTGGCATATGTCCTGTCCATCGCAGTCCATGAGACTTAACTGTTACTATTATATCTGGCTCTCATTAGACTAGTTAGATGAACAATATATTAATACATCGATTATATTACAGTAATAGAATGTACGGTTAAAAACTATAATATAGTTACCTTGTAGGTCCGTCTCCTCAACTTAAGTTCTTTTAAAACTCTGTAGGCCTTTCGGGACTAGTCCCATCATCAGCAGAATGCATTAAGTCCGTTCTTGTTGACCCTTGTTGAAGCACTGACTTGGTTGTGAGAATTTTGTACAGAGGATTGTGTGCATTAGGTGTGTATTTATTGAGAATCAGGTTGCTGTTGATTTCTCTTAGGAATGCGATTTCCTCCAGTATATTTATTCTCATTGGAATGTTTTCTCTATGTACTATTGTGAGGGTGTTATCGATGTTATGCATATGTTGTCCAGCTTGAATTACATGTTTTGAGTAACTTGATTTTCCTCCATTGTAAATGAAATCTCTGAAATGTTCCTTGAATCTAATATTGAAGCTTCTGTTAGTTTTCCCAATGTAGAATTTATTGCAGTCTGTACATGTTAATTTTTAGATGCCTTTATTGTCGAATTCATCTATTTCTTCGATGTGATTGTTTATTAAATTGTTTAGTTTGTTGTCAGTTCTGTAGGCTATATTAATATTCTTATCGAGCTTTTTTAGTGTGTTGGCCAATTTTAATGTTTCTTTACCAGTATACGTGAGAGTTATCCATGTTTTGTTGTTGTCATTGGATTCTATTTCAAGTTTGGTTATGTTGGTAATGTTGTTTTTTCTTTTTTGTTTATTTATAATAAAAAAACTCCTGGCGCGACAGGCCTACAAGGCCCTTAGTCTACCAGCCGGTTGCTGGCCTCACATCCACATGTGTGAATCACAGAGGTAGATGATCAGCAGCCAGTGTAGGGGTGACATGTGGTTAGCATGTCGAGTCCCCCAGCCGTTATAGCTGGTTTCCTCAACCTGGAGCCGCTACTTATTGTAGCTACCCAATTGCCTCACGATGCTGGGTGGGCACCGGTCCCATACTGGCCGAAATACCATGAGAAAATTTCTTCCCCCATGGAGACTCGAACCAGCGCAAGTCCCGAAGCTCTGCGCCAAGGCTTCCTACCTTAACCGCTCAGCTACGGCGCGGGACGTTTATTTATAATGCTATTTATTATTTGTTTGTTGTAGCCGTTAATTTTTGCCATGTGTTTGATGTAATTTAATTCTTTACTATAATTGTCTTTATTTAGAGGGAGTTTTAACATCCTATTTATTAGGCTTTTGAATGTACTTATTTTATGTTGAAAAGGATGTCTCGATTTATTGTTTATGGCTAGTGTGTTGCTTGTCGGTTTTCGATAAATGCCAATTTCTATTTTGTTGTTGGTGAAGTTTTGTGTTAGTGTTAGGTCCAAATAGTTTATACTGTTGTTGATTTCTGTTTCATCAGTAAAGATGATTTTGTTGTGCATGTTATTTAGATCTTGAGAGATTTCTTTGTCTTTTCTATTTTCGCTGTCATAAATAATTAATACGTCGTCTACATATCTTGTGAATAATTTTATGTTGAATTTAGTAATTAGTTCTTTGAGGTGTGTATTTTCTAATTTTTGTAAGAATATTTCTGCTAGGATTCCCGAAGTGGGGCTTCCCATGGGGGTTCCATCTTCTTGGACGAAGAGTTCGTTGTTGAATTGGAAGTAATTCTGTTGCGTTATTGTTTTTATGGTGTTACTTAGTTGGTTGACGTAGTTATTTTCAACTTTCTTTTCCATTAATTTTTGTTTTATTATATCTATTGTTTCATTTATTGGGATGTTGGTGTATAAGTCTTTTATATCAAATGACGTCATTTTTGTGTTTTTGTTGATTTCTAGGTTATGCATTTTTTCTGCCAAGTCGTATGAGTTTTTAATTGTGAATTGATTATCTAAATTCATGTCTTCTTTTATTTTTTGGGTAATGAATTTAGAAATTTTGTAGTTGGGTGCATTTATGCAATTGACAATTGGTCGCATTGGAACATTATTTTTATGTATTTTTGGAAGAGCTTTCATTGTAGGTGGTGATGGATTATTATTTATCCATTTCTTGTATATGAATGTGTTTTGGTTGTTGTTATTTGTTTTAAAGACTAAGGGACTTGATTTTATTAATTCTTTAATGATCTGTTATATTTTCCGGTTGGGTCTTTTCAATTCTTTTTAGGTTATTTTCTTGCATGAATTGTTTGGTTTTGTTTATATATTCTTTTTTTTTCCATGAGAACAATGTATTGCCTTTGTCTGCTTTCGTGTGTATTATATTGTTATTTTTAAGTTTAGATTTTATGTTAGATATGTTTTTAAGTAGTTGTTTTTCGGTATTGTCTATTTTTGGTGAAATATCTTTAATGACTTTGGCTGCCTTGTATTTAGCATAGTTTATCATCTGTGTTTAGTTTGTTTATTGCAATTTCGCTTTCAATTATTAGGTTTTTTTGTTTGATTCTGTTTACACTGTTTGTGGGATAATTGAATTTATATCCCATTTCTAATATGTTTGTTTCTTGTTTGTTTAGCTTTAATTTTGTGAGATTTAATATTCTATTGTCAGATATGTTGTTAGGTTTGTGATTTTGTTCAGCATTTACCACTTGATTTTCGGTTTTCAATTTCGTGATTTTATTGTTTAATGTTTCGTATTTAGTTTCCATGATATTATTAATTTCTATGTATTTGGTTTTCTATTATTGACCAGCATTTACCAAATGTTAAACCAGCTTCTTGTGAGCAAAAATATAGTTGGTTGTTGATGTTTTGTTTCTTGATATAAAGATATCTGATTTCATTCTTTAGCCATTTAATTTCCGCTTGTTTTTGTGTTTTAGATGCTGTGTAACTTTTGTTTTTAATTTTAATTTTGGCGTAATTAGGTGTGATGTTGTATTTAAGGCATTCTTTGTAGAAGTGTATGTTAGCTATTGTTTTATGTAGCGTCAGTTTGAGGTTATGATATTTGTGTTTCACTTTAGCCTGACTGGCTGCAGAATCGATACTAGTAAAATCCATGGTGATTTTCCGTTGAGGAATTAGTTCACAGTAATATAATGTACGGTTAAAAACTATAATATAGTTACCTTGTAGGTCCGTCTCCTCAACTTAAGTTCTTTTAAAACTCTGTAGGCCTTTCAGGACTAGACTAGTCCCATCATCAGCAGAATGCATTAGGTCCGTTCTTGTTGACCCTTGTTGAAGCACTGACTTGGTTGTGAGAGTTTTGACAGAGGATTGTGTGGATTAGGTGTGTATTCATTGAAAACAAATAATAAATAGCATTATAAATAAACATAAAAGAAAAAACAACATTACCAACATAACCAAACTTGAAATAGAATCCAATGACAACAACAAAACATGGATAACTCTCACGTACACTGGTAAAGAAACATTAAAATTGGCCAACACACTAAAAAGCTCGATAAGAATATTAATATAGCCTACAGAACTGACAACAAACTAAACAATTTAATAAACAACCACATCGAAGAAATAGATAAATTCGACAATAAAGGCATCTACAAATTAACATGTACAGACTGCAATAAATTCTACATTGGGAAAACTAACAGAAGCTTCAACATTAGATTCAAGGAACATTTCAGAGATTTCGTTTACAATGGAGGAAAATCAAGTTACGCAAAACATGTAATTCAAGCTGGACACCATATGCATAACATCGATAACACCCTCACAATAGTACATAGAGAAAACATTCCAATGAGAATAAATATACTGGAGGAAATCGCAATCCTAAGAGAAATCAACAGCAACCTGATTCTCAATGAATACACACCTAATCCACACAATCCTCTGTACAAAATTCTCACAACCAAGTCAGTGCTTCAACAAGGGTCAACAAGAACGGACTTAATGCATTCTGCTGATGATGGGACTAGTCCCGAAAGGCCTACAGAGTTTTAAAAGAACTTAAGTTGAGGAGACGGACCTACAAGGTAACTATATTATAGTTTTTAACCGTACATTATATTACTGTGAACTAATACCTCAACGGAAAATCACCATGAATTTTACTAGTATCGATCGATTATATTATCATAAAATTGAGGAACTGAAATGTTACCAGTGAAATTTAACCAAATCGATACCAACCAACAGAAAATTTTCCCAAATGTCATTTCGTCTACAAAGTTTCCGCCACTAATTGCTGTTATAGAGTAATTAGGCTATACAAATTAATTAATTGTGTCTACCGCGCTAACTGGATACTGTTCTAGATTAAACTTCCCGCAACTTGGTGCAACAGCATAGTGATTAAGTCACTGGAGTGGGGATGTATGTTTGAGGACTGGTGTGATAGGCTTATTTTCCCCACACCGGGTCTCGAATGCACAACCCAACCGGACGTAAAGCAATCGAGTACTTTTAAGAACTACGCTAACGCACCAGGTTGAAGGAAGTTGTACATACAACAATACACAATAAGCGCGATAGATACTATATAATTAATGTAATTACTAAAAAAAATCATGGGCTTGTTGTGCCAACTTCGAATGTGATAATAATGAGACTATTCTGTATTCAATAATGCAGGTTTAGTTGAATTTTGAGGTCACATTTGTGGTCTGTTCCTTAACAGTAAAAGTTTCTATCCATAGCTTATATACAAATCTATATACTTACACACTATGCAAAAATGAATATACGTATCTGTTTGTATGTGTCGGAATATAAGTCTCGAACGCCTGCAGAAATTTCAACCAATTATGTACACACATAAATTACGTTCTGAAAAGTATCGGTAAGGGGTAAAATACCTTAGCACCATTAGGGATAGGCCTAGAAAGCTCTTAGCCTACCATCCGGCTGCTGCCTTCACATACACATGTATTAATCGTAGACAAGGACGATTATCTGGCCAATTTAGGGGTGACATGTGGTCAGCTTGTCAGAAGGGCGATTAAAATGGAAAAATAATCTGCAACGACATATATATATATATAGTCCAGCATAACTCTAAAACACCTAGAGTAATTTCAACCTAATTCGGTAGGGATATAACTTACTATATTTAAAAAGTTCTGTGGGAGTTAGAGACCCTAGCATCTCTATGAGGAGTGAGGGGGAAATATCTATAAATAATCGAAAACCATCAATATTAGTGTCGAATTCAGAGTTTTAAAGGCTGTTAAGCCCACTTATGGCAATTCCGGTGATATATAAAGCATTTTTGACCACATAGCAACCCTAAAAGGAGAGTGAAAAATAAAATTATAAAGGTTTCGATATTACCGTAGTGTCAAATCCATAGGTTTAAGCGTAGCTAAATTTAATGGCAACATTCCAGACGGTGTACAACCCCATGTCTGATCCATAACACAACTAAGGAGGGAGAGGGGTTGAGAAGGTTTAAAAAATAAAATGACGAGTGGGCTAGATTAGTATCAAATCCAGGGTTTCATAGATTTTGGGATCTGTAAGTTGATTTGTGACAGTGCCAATGCCGTTTAAGCCCACGATTGACTCTACTTCTCCTAAGAGGGAGAGATGCGAAGAGGTAAAAAAATAATATTTCTAAAAGTGACTGAAATTAGTGCGAATCCTGATTGTTCTGAGTCCCTCTGCTTATTGGTTTCAGCCACGATGACATTTAAGCCCACGATTAACTCCTAAGCACCCCTGAGGGGCGGAGGAGGTGAAAAGGGATGAAAATAAAATAACAATAGTGTCGAAGTTAAAAATGAAATGGTTACACGAGCCAAATGAGGTAAATTTAGAGCAATTGGGTAGCGTTAGACGGGAAACCACCAAGTTACTAAAGAGTAAAAAGAGGGAATATTTTTAATGATCTTGAAATTAATGCAAAAAATAGGAACAATAGAGAATTATATCAGGGAATTAGTATAGAGAAGAAAGGGTTTCAGGCTAGAACAATCATAATTCGGAATGAAAATGGGGATATGATTGCAGATTCTAGGAGTATATTAAATAGATGGAAAAGTTACTTTAATCAGCTATTAAATGTACATACAGAACAGGACATTGAGGAGGATAAGTTACAGACAGCAGAAATGCTAGTCGCAGAGCCAAGTGCATTAGAACTTGAAATGGCGATTGAAAAATTCAAGATGTATAAAGCATCAGGTTCAGATGAGATCCCAGCAGAACTGATAAAATCAGGGGGAGAAAAATTGATGGACAAGATACGCTGGTTGCTTAGTATGATTTGGGAAAAAGAAGCTCTTCCAGATGAATGGAAAGAATCAATTATCGTACCAATTTATAAGAAAGGAGATAAAACTGATTGCAACAACTACAGGGGCATCTCATTACTTTCAACTTCGTACAAAATTGTAACAAATATATTAGTAAGCAGATTTACTCCCTATATTGATGACTAGAGCGAGGAATTATATGAAGAAAATTATACGAAAATATGAAATCGTAAAGACAAAATATGAAAAATATGAAAATTATGACGCAAAACTATTATGAAGCTACTATTTTCTAAACTTGTTGCATATATTTATATACATAGGCCCACTATAACTTATAATATACATACCAGCACATAAATGAGACAAACAGAACTTATTTATAGCTCAAAAAATCAAGATGTTCACTGTATTTCGATTTTTATTAGCTTTTTCGTTAATTTTGTCCTAATATAAAATATCATATTCATGTTCTGAAACAATTTTAATGGATCACGCCATAGTGTAGTTGTATAAGGAAACGTGGTACAAATAGGAAAGTCGTAGGTTCGAGTCTTGATATGGTCAAGATGTTTAGCTGGACCAGACCTTCTGGTGACTTTGTGGACCGGGGGTCGACTCAGATCTTATTGAAAGTGGGTACTAGATGCATGTTCTGGGCATAAATGCGGCCATCAGGCAGATCCGACAATCCCGCGGACATCTCGTGCCTATCGTCTAGAAATATGGGAGCATCAACACCCTAAAGGCCTCTCAAGACTGTAGTGGAATCAACCTTCATAAATCAAAACTGAGAGGTTATACGTATATAATACAATTAATTAACTATTGAATGATATTTAATTATGATATCTAAACATATACAAGAAACAAAACATTGTAACCAAAACAAACAGGTTTCCATGAAATCTAGCACTAACAAAGTTCAGAGCAGGTATAGATTGGATTATTGCTATTTTAGCATTGCATAAAAACCTCCTGGCACGACAGGCCTACAAGGCCCTTAGCCTACTATCCAGCTGCTGGCCTCACATCCATGTGTCAATCACAGAGGTAGATGATCAGCCAGTGTAGGGGTGACATGTGGTCAAGCATGTCGAGTCTCCCCAGCTATTACAGCTGATTTTCTCAATCTGGAGCTGCTGCTTATTGTAGCTACCCAAATGCCTCACGATGCTGGGTGGGCACCGGTCCCATACAGGCCGAAATACCATGAGAAAATGTCTTCCCCCATGGAGACTCGAAGCAGCGCAAGTCCCGTAGCTTTGCACCAAGGCTTCTTACCTTAACCACTCGGCTAGGCATGTTAAATTTCTGTAGATACAAATGTAACAATAACATTAAATTGGATGAATACAAGTGATCCATTCCAGTATGTCATATTTGGAGAAACAAGATGTTAAACGTTATTAGTTCATAATTGATTCTAGGGATTGTTTCAGCACCCTCTTTGCAATTACAATTACATTTAATATTGAAAAACAAACACGGTGAAATGTAGTTAAGAATTGTTTTAACATTTTTTTCATGAAATGGATCTAACAAAGTGTCCATAGTCTTGGTCTAATTGTGTTTTGAACAATCCAATTGTCAATTCTGTTTCTAATCCACAGTTAGAAGATTTTTCTGTATTTTCTGATAGTACATTATAAGGCCTGTCTGTCAGAATTGTTTTGCCCGATGGAAAAATTATGCTCAACATCACAATGTTATGGCTATATCATGTTATATTTGATAGTTTGATGTCCTTACCTACATGAACTTTACTAATTTCACAAAGCACTGCTTCAAATTTTAGTAGCAGCGGCATTCTTTCCTACATTTAAATGCTGTAATCTGGTTCACAAAGTAAGGACTGCTCTCAGGTAGTAATAACAAGCTGACAGCTATTCTACCTGACTATAGAATATTCCAACATTGGTCTTCTACTTATTCATCTAGACTCACGTTCTTGTCTGGGGATCGAGTTTTGGACAAAAACCTCCATCTAACACGCCACTCTGTGACTCCTCATCCAATTATTTGCTTTTATAAAATCTATTTATCTTGTTCAGAAGGGATGCTGAAGAATTTTGAGTTGTCTACCACTTAACACTGTCAAAAATTACATAAACGCATTCATTTCAAGAAATATTTTAATGAATTCATAGAACTTTTACTGAAAAAAATACCGGAATTTCAAAGTTGAAAAATATGAAGGAGTATGAAATGTTCACTAAAATATGAACGTTTTGCTAAAATATTATGAAATATGAAGTTTTTTGTTGGTCTTATTTGATTCTACATATCATAAAATGTAAAGATACTTAGTCTCAGCGCTCTCTGACAAATAGTTTAAAACATGAAATTTCATAAAATTCCTCGCTCTATTGGTGACATTCTAGGAGATCATCAATGTGCATTTAGAAGAAACAAGTCTACAACAGATCAGATTTTTAGTATGAGACAGATTTTAGAAAATACATGGGAATATAATGGTACTGTACATCAACTATATGTAGACTTAAAAAAAAAACATATGATTAAATTAAGAGGGAGAAGTTATATAGTATCCTGCTGGAGTTCGGAATTCCTAAAACGTTAGTTAGACTTATACGAATGTGTCTAAATGGCACAAAGAGTAGGGTGCGTGTAGGCAAACAGTTTTCGGACACTTTTGAAATCCAGAATGGGTTGAAGCAAGGAGATGCACTATCTCCTCTACTATTTAATTTTGTACTAGAGCATGCCATTAAATCTTTAGAGAATGAGGAAGGCTTACAACTGAATGGTATTAATAAGCTGTTAGTTTATGCTGATGATGTAGCACTACTGGCCGATAGCGAGGAGATAGTAAAACTAAATATATGGTCACACGTAGAAATTCATTATATAATGGAAATGGATAGCTAATGAAAAATGAGGAAAATTTTGAGGAAGTGGCTGAATTCAAATATCTAGGAACAATAATCACAAATAGGAATGAGATGCACAAAGAAATTAAACATAGGCTCAATTCTGGAAATGCATGCTATATAATCATATTAATTTACCTGTAGTAAGAGTCCAGGTTTCAGAACCATAAAGTAGAGTTGGAAGAGCCATTGTTTTATAAAATTTTAGAATTGTATCTGGGCGTTCTTTTCGGAGAAGAATGCATTTTATTGTTCCTATAAATTTTTGAAATTTAACCAATTTTGTAGTATAAATAATGATAAATTGATATAGCAGAATCCAACTCCTTCTTCGCCACATTATTTTTGTCCCATTAAAGAATCTACTGGCATAACTAATAAAGAAATAGAATATGTAAAAAGCTCAACAAATAATCTACAAAACACTAAAGTGACATTAGAAAATATATTATTCTCTATCGAGCACACAGTGATGCTCACCATGGTTGACGCTCAAAAACTTTCATATGGAACCAGATACAGCTGAATCATCAGATGAAATGGATGTATCTTCTGATGAAGAACTGTGACTCTAATAATCACAATCAAAATCATCATCAAAGTGATAACGTGTATAAACATTTATGTTAAGTTTGTGATTGGCCTTAACGGCCAGCAAATGGGAAAGTAGAAATATGGAGGATATCTTACAGTAGGACAAATTGTGCACATAATACTGCAGATTCTGGACATAGACTTAAAGTTCAGTGGTTGTAGTAGTGCCTTATTTAGGTATAATTGATTGCAACAGTGCTCTTTTTGGGGTGTAGTTTCTTATGTCTGTTCATAGTACTTAATAATTTGATTATATAGATTAAATACGAAAAAAAAATCTTTAAAATGTACTACATTTCTCTTAAAATACAGTTAATTTAATAAGAGGGCATATGTATACTCAACTGAATTGCAAAAAATAATTTTGGCCGCCTAAATCGGCAAAATACCCCACTGTGGCGACTGTAGTATGAGCTAAAAGTAATACTCTACTAAAAAAATCCTCCGGGCCGGATTTGAACCAGCGACCTATGGATTACCGAAATTATATACCACTACAGTCCACCGCTCTACCAACTGAGCTCTTACAACGACTGAATAAGAAGTTGTCCGCAACCTATTATACCGCTTTTTATTATTTTTATTTTCTGCTGATTCTGTCCAGGATTTTGAAACATTTATGAAATAGTTGTATTGTCATTGCTCCTTTATAAGTGTACAAAGTTTCAAGTCGATACAATGATTTTAAATGGGTGAAAATCATGTTCAAAGATTCCGTTTCATAATTACACAGACACGTTTCTTGATTTTCTGATGATTCCGGCCAGGTATTTAGAAACAAATAATGAAAGTATTGTATTGTTATTGGTCCTTTACAAGTATACAAAGTTTTAAGTCGATCCAATCTTTTAAGTGGGTGAAAATCGTGCTTAAAGATTCCGTTACATGATTACACAGACACTATTTTGATTTTCTGATGATTCCGGCCAGGATTTTAGAAAAAAAATGAAATTATTTTATTGTCATTGGTCCTTTACAAGTATACAAAGTTTCAAGTCGATCCAATGATTTTGAGTGGGTGAAAATCGCGTTGAAATATTCCGTTACATAGATACAGGTCAAGCTAATGTAAAGCGTGTAAAAAAGGCAAAACAAGAAATGCTTTGATGAAGAATGTGCCCACATGGTAAAGAAAAGAAAGCTAGGAAAAATGGAGTAAATTTAGAACAATTAGGTAACGTTAGAAAGGAAAACACTGGGTTATTAAAGACTAAAAAGAGGGAATATTTTAGAGACATGATTAATGATCTTAAAATAATTGCAAAAAAACTAGAAACATCAGGGAATTATATCAGGGAATTAAATTAGAGAGGAAAGAGTTTCAGGGTATTACAAACATAATATGGAATGGAATTGGGAATGTGATTACATATTTCAAGAGTACATTAAATATATGGAAGTTATTTTAATCAGTTATTGAAGCTACAAGCAGAACAGGATATTGAAGAGGATGATTTGAAAACAGCAAACATGTTAGTCGCAGAACCAAGTGCATTCCAGGTTGAAATGGTGAAAGAAAAACTGAAGATGTCTAAAGCATTAGGTTCAGATGCGATCCCAGCAGAGCTGATAAAATCAGGTAGAGAAAAATTGATGTACAAGATAAGTCGATTGCTTAGCATGATTTGGGAAAAAGAAGCTCTTCCAGATGAATGGAAAGAATTTATTATCGTACCAATCTATAATAAAGGAGATAAAACTGATTGCAACAACTACAGGGGCATCTCATTACTTTCAGCTACGTATACCAAGAAGACGAAGATCACTGGGCCGTCCTATGAAACGCTGGAGGGAAAATTTTCTATAGGATCGTAACAGGCCTTGGCCTAATACTTGGAAGGAAGAAGAAGAAGATATATATATATATATATTTTTTTTTCAAATGTCCCAGGTTTGTCTTTCGACATTCCTGGTTTCTCTCCTGGCATGGCGTAATTGTAACCCACTTCTGAGGTTGGGGCGCCTGGAAGGCGGGGTTACGTTGCCCCGATGATATGATGGGTGATGGTGAAGATAGTTGTGCGCCAGGAGAGTCCCTAATCCTAAACTTAACCTAAGATGAATATGAATGATGATGATTGCGATGGCCATATGATTTAGGGGACCATTTGGGCCTTAAAGTTTTCCTGACATTTGTCTTACAGGTGAGGAAAAACCCCGATAAAAACCTCACCCAGAAAAACTGTCCCTACCGGAGATCGAACCCGGGCCCGCTGCGTGACAAGACGGCACGCTACCCCGAGACCACAGCGGTGGACATGCTACGTATAAATTCTAAGAAACATATTGGTAAGCAGATATATTCCCTGTATCGATAGCATATAGGAGATCATCAACGTGGATATAG
Organism: Diploptera punctata; assembly: GCA_030220185.1. Lineage (NCBI taxonomy): Eukaryota > Metazoa > Arthropoda > Insecta > Blattodea > Blaberidae > Diploptera > Diploptera punctata. The sequence continues at coordinate 53,578 of JASPKZ010004217.1, read as the reverse complement.
AAGAAACAGGTCTACAACAGATCAGATTTTTAGTGAAAGACAGATTTCAGAAAATAAATAATGGGGCTGTGCATCAACTATATGCAGACTTCAAAAAGGCATACGATTCTATTTAAAGGAAAAAGATAATATAGTATCCTGCTGGAGTTTGGAATTCCTAAAACTTTTGTTGGATCTATTCTAATGTGTGTAATTGGCACATTTGTGCAGACCAGTGGTATTAATACGCTATTATTTTATCTTGATGACTTAGTATTATTAGGCGATAGCAGGGAGATACTAAGGAACAACAAGCACACTCTACTGAGCAACACTATGAAATCGGGACTGGAAGTAAACATGAATAAAACTAAATATATGTTCACACATAGAAATGTATTATATAATCGAAATGGACAGTTTATGACAAATGTGGAAAATTTTGAATTCAAATACCTAGAAACAATAATTGCAAATAAGAATGAGACACACAAAGAAATTAAACGTAGGCTGAATTCTAGAATTGCATGCTGTTTAGCTCTCTACGTGGACTCTTATCGTCGCAACTTCCATGCTGTTTAGCTCTCTACATGGACTCTTATCGTCGCAACTTCCCTGAAAAAAATTAACCTGAAAATATATAAAACTGATATTCTCCCAGTTATATTATATGGATGCAAAATATAGACTCTTATTTTAAGGGAGGAGGTAGAGATACGAGTATTTGAGAATAAAGTTCTTAGGAAACTTTTTAACAAAAAAAAAATGAACAGACAAGCGAATGGAGAAGATTAAGTAACAGTGAGTTACATGATCTTTATAGGAAATCATAGTATATAGTGAGAACAGTTAAGTCTCGTAGATTGCGATGGGCAGGACATGTGACACGAATGGGGAATGAAAGAGGTACATGGAAGCTTCTTGTAGGAAAACCGCCCAGTTGGTAGATCAAGAGTGAGGTGGGACGACAATATTAGCCATGATTTGAGGGAAATAGATTATACAGGGGATGATTGGAACCATTGACTCGGGGTAGGAAAGCTCATGTCCGCTCAGCCATGAACCTACGGGTTTAATAGTGCCAGTGAATTAGCTAGTTACTTAGTTTGATCCTCAGATCCCCAGCGCTGTGACATGTATAAATAATCATAATGGACCGATGTTATTGTCGATTCTATACCGGTAGTTGTCGGAGTCGCTGTGATAAACATGAAATAGCGAAATTGAACGAGAATAATCTCGAATGCGTAGTTTTCGTGTTCACTAAGCTGGCTCATGCCAAGAAGATTGTAATAAACAAATACCCGAGCAACTCACAGCAATCAGCAAATAAATAATGATAAACTAATAGTAAATAGAAGCGACGAAAATGTTAAAATAAATATACGAGTTATGCGTATTTTATGTGCGGATTGTTTTAAACAAATTTAATGGAATTAAAATACCTTGTAAACTTTTGAACATAAATGTACGATTTTTTTCCTAAGGAAAAACGTTATTTTTTCCTAGGAAAAAAAGTTTTTTACTTGATTTTTTATAATGATGGCCAGTACCGTAGTTCAAAGACGACACAAAATAGAGCTTTTCATTATTTGGCATTTTATAATACCATGATCGATATTAGCACAAATTGAATTATTATTATCATAGCAACTACAGCAATGAAAGTCTACGTGAACACAGGGAAAAAAAAAAGTTACTACTTTTACGCAACGTGCGTCGATAGCATTCCAAGTGTCTATTGTGCATTTATTTGAAAAATACTAACGAAAAAGAAATTAAATTTCACGTAATTTTCCCTGTAACCAATGCATGCACATTTTTTTTTGTTGTAAAATTCACTATTAGATGATGAAGGCTGTCCCTAGAACTGTGTAAGTAGTACCTGCTACTTTGAAGAAACCAATATTGTTTATTCCTAATATGTAGTTTGATTCGTTATTTAATTTGACATTGCATCATACATTCTATACGTATATCACAAGTTTAGCAGAGGACTGATTTACCATGAGTGGTTAGAGCACTGTCAATAAAAATCCATGTTTTCAGCTTTGATGACAATGAAGTCACTACCGGTGCCATGGTTAATTTAAATGCAACAAATTCTAAAGCGTTTGAGAACAAGAAAGTAAAACGTTTAAAACGAGTAATTTATTTTTGTCCGCATGAGACTCGTGCAATTTTTCTTTGAACGTAACGGAAATCTAATCCCTGTTATAAGGAGCAGAATAATAAAATGTTTATTTCCTTTTCTTGCTATGTAACAAAAAACCCGTGGGATTGACGAAAAGTATAATAATGGTGTGGAATATGAAACATAGGTGAAAATATGTAAAATATGCCATTTAAAACTTATGAATAAGGATCAGCATCTTCTTCTTCAAGGTATGGGCCTGTTGGGCCGTTCAGCTCCCCGGTGCACTATATGCTGCAGGTGCAGGTCGTCCTTACAACGTCATTTTGGTCTTCCTACATTTATTCGGCCTAGAGGTTTATAATGAAGCTGCTGTTTTGATAAACGATTATTTGGCATTCTTTGTACATGTTCAAACCAATTACATTTATTTCTGTATATCCTCTCGTTTATATTATATATTTGTAATTCATCTCTGATATCTTGACTTCTCCTTTGATCTCTTAAAGATACACCTGCAACTGATCTCAGAAATCTCATTTATATTGTCTCAATTTTATGTTTATCAGAGATCGTTAAAGGCCAAGTCTCAGACCCGTATGTTAACGTTGGAACGGCTACTGTTTTGTAAAAATTCAATTGAGTTTCCCTTGTGGTCTTATTTCTCAAATATCTTCTTATTGAACCACATATCTGTTGAAAGTTCCCTAATTTCTTCTCCATGTCCAAATTTTGTAGGTACGATATTATGTATCCCAGATAATTGAAACAAGTTACTTGTTCAGTTATGTTTCCTCCAATTACTATTTTTGCCCTTTTATGCTGAGTTCCAATAAATGTCATTGACTTTGTTTTCTCTGTTGATAACTTTAAATTATAATCGTTTATTAGTTTACATAATTTATAAACTGATTTTTGTAGTTGATTATCTGAGGAAGCTACAATAATCTGGTCATCTGCGAATAAAAGACAGTTCATTTTCACACCGTTTATCATAAAATGTTCATCTAAAAGAGTTTGCCATGTATTAATGATATCATCTAAATATATATTAAAAAGTATTGGCGAAAGAGGGCAACCTTGTCGAAATCCATTGTTGATTTCTACGCAGTTTCTCCGGAACTATTTCCTTTATCTATACGAATTTTTATATTTTCGTATAAACATTTTATAGCTTTAATTAGATGAGGTGGATATCCTTTATTTTTTTAATATGTCCCATAATTTAGAGCGCATAATTTTATCAAAAGCCTTCTCATAGTCGATAAACAATATGTGTGTCTCAAAATTAAATTCTCTTCTTTTTTCTATCAACTGTTAGAGTGAAAAAAATACAGTCAATTATAGATCTGCCTTTTCTGAACCCATATTATTCATTTGAAATAATTTCATTACTTATCTTTCCGATTCTTCTAGATAATATTGTTGCGTCACTGCCACAATGTTGATCGAATTAACAAATCCGCAACATGACTAAATTTGGATTCAATGGTCGAAAAGTCCTCTGGTAGGTCGCTGGGATTTTTATGTCCAGAAAGAATTTCTAGAACATTTTGGTAACTATAATTAAGTTTTATTACGAATACTACACTATCAATTTTAGAAACAACTTCACGTGTCTGATCGGAATACTCAGATTCCTTACAGCGAGAGACCACGAGGCATTCAAAGCCTCGGCCTACAAGCAAATGCCGTCGATGTAGACGGCCTGGTTAACAAGCGAGGTACTCAGACGTCTAATAAATAAGACCGTCGGCCTAGACGGCCAGGCACAAACTGAGAGCGAGTCACACTGGACACGCTAGACCTGGACACAGCACCGACAATGTTGCCAGCATGGAAAGTGCTGCAACAACACAGTATGACCAACATAAAATGTTTGGTGCTGTAGTCAGGCGCCTCCAAGTGGAGAGCAAGTAAACTATATCGGGAGTGGATGCAGATCACGCCAGATACGACTGAGCCAACCGCACCGGCTAAACTGATGCGACATACGTCGCAACAAATATTTTAGCATAGATTTTGCTACATGTAACCAAAAGGCTTATACCTCTGTAGTTATTTGGGTTATGTCTGTCGTCTTTTATATATATAGGGATAACAATAGCTTCACTCCATTCTTCAGGTACACAGCCATATTGCCAACAAATATTTATGAAGTTTAATAATCTATATATAAGAGCTTGAGATCTGCAATTAATAAGTTCGATATTGATTCTATCAATAATAATAATAATAATAATAATAATAATAATAATAATAATAATAATAAGGATCCTTTCAGGTTATTTGGGGATTTCTTATAACTACATATACAGGAATAGATTATGTAATTACATAAAATCCGGGCTCCATTCATCATAATTATATAGTAATGCACGAACAAACGGTTGTACAAAAGAAACATTCCAGAACAGACCTATCGTGCATTTCAGATATTTTGTTTATAATTTGTTCAACAAATCTGCACACATATATTACTTCCATCCTGAATGAAGAGAGTAAAATTAAATTTACGTAGATTAGATAGGAGGTAAATTATACAAGACACACTGAAACATCTCAGTCATTAATATCACAATCGGCCAAATAGAGCCGAAACATTTCTTATAGGCCTCTTATCTCAGCTTGATGTTCTTTTAATATGACAGAATATTTTTTGTCTTAATCAGTTTTTACCATAAAATAGTCTAATATCTTAGTTGCCTACTAGGTGTCTCTTTGAGGCGATGAGCTATTCATTGTCACTCCCTGATATATGTACGGAAATTAGCGTAATTAAATTAGCTTGATTAAGTAACTCGCACAAGGGAACACCCTTGTTCCACGCGGGGATGTGCATGCATAGACAGAAAATATTTTGTTTTTTTTTTTTGAAGAAAAACTTACTCATGGTTTACGTGCCCTGAAAAAAAAAATCGGCCACCACGAGGTATGGATCAGCGTATCTCTGATCCCGAGGAGAGAGTGGTAGCTACTAGGTCATCAGAACCGAGAGAGAAAACAAAAACTAAAGTATTTCTGTTCAATACGTCATACGATGAGTAGAGTAGAGATTTTCCATGCACATTATAGGGAAAGATAACACTGTAAACAAGTGTGTGCAGTGAAAAAAAAATGCCCACAGTTAATTTTAGAAAGCATTTAATATATTAAAACAACAACAAGCAATTTTCCTTGGATTTATATTTTTAATTTACTTTCTAAAGAAAAAATTATGATCTTTTAAAGATAAGATATAAAGTCTTCAAACAAATTACAATGCTAATTCAACTATTCATATAAAATCATAGAACACGACAATCGGCGCCATAAACCGATATGAAATATTAATATGGTGTTGTGCATTGTATTCATTACATTTACCATATCTGGCTACACAACACTTGCCGCTTTCCAAGAATTCTAACTTGTTCCGATGAATACATTAATCCTCTACATCTGCCAACACATACAGAGCGACAAAATTATATACACAATTTATATGTGTGACTTGTTCCATAATATTTGAGAGGTTATAAAGCGTTATGGGAACTATAGTTGACGAAAAATTCCCTTGCACTTGAGGTTAGCTAATACAAAAGCTTTGCGGTGTGCTCATATGTACTTCGCACAGCACGATTATGGTAAAATACTTTATTTTTAAGAAATATGAAAGCAAACAATAGGCCTTATATTGCATTAATAGGATGTAATTTCGTATATCATCTACTTGAACTCTTATCACTAACAGATATGACAACATTCGTATGAGGAGTTTACTTTGGGATGTGTCAATAAAAATATATCTCATTCATTATACATTATATTCAAACCTCCCACATTTTAATTAATCATGACTAACAAAGTATGCGGAATTATGAAATGAGGACGGTATTGAACGAAACAGAAACTCAAAGAATTTTCATTGCCACACATTAAAACACCTCTGTATGTGCACCATTAGTAACACGAACAATATCAAGTCTGTATTCAATTTCGTGCGACGGTCTGTCCAACATGTCCATTGGCACTGCTGCAATTGTGTCAAGGATACGGGTTCGTAAATCATGAATATCTTGTACTGGAGTCGCAAAAACACGGGCTTTTACATGCCAGAAAACAGTTTGTGCTCATTGCTGAGGAGTCTCCATTTGGTTTTATGGCATTATTGTCCAACATGCGACGGATGAATTAACTGCAACAATGAAATCAAAAATTATTTGAGTTTATCTTTCTTTTAATACCAACCTCATTTCATAATTCCGTATACTTTGAGAGTTATGATTAATTAAAATGTGGGACGTTTGAATGGGGCACACGGTATATTTTTTTTGGACGATGTAACAATAGAAGGTACATAGCAACGACTTCCATGCCTTTCTTTCTCAGAGAAGACGACTTTAAAATGTTCCACTCTCATAGTAATAATTTATATAAAATATGTTTTGCGCGATAGTGCGTTTTGTCGTACTTACAGCAATGGCGACCATGATTGAAAGTTCAACTTCCTACATTTCGGGATTGCCAACCTAAATAATTATACTGTAATATTATATATTACAAACCTCGTGCGGGATGTAAAACCACTGCCCTTTATGTATATTACGTACAATGTATATACACAAATATACATTATATGTTATACATTATACGATTATTAATATACATTATACGAAACAAACCACTGCATTTTAAATTAACTGAACTTTATTTGAAACAATATAAAACAATAATTACGTACTTGCCTGAATGGTGTCACGGCCTGCTTGTAGTCTCAACTAATAAACATTGCCCACACTATTAACGTTAGTCAGTTGTTTATAATGAACGCAAATATTTCCAACAAAGGTGTTATAATTTTACTCTTATTTATCATCATCTGCCTTTCAAGTATTAGGCGGTCTCCCGCCATCTCCGAAAAGGTCGACCCACAGATCTTCTGCCTCGAGGAATGTAGTGAAGAATTTGTTTTGGTATTCTGTGACGATCCATGCGCTGAATATGGGCTAGCCAATTGTCTCTATATTCTTGGAGATATTCAGATATAGGTACGATGTTTAACTCTCTGGCTATTGTTGAATTTCTTTGGTGGTCTAGAAGGCTATAACCTGCAGTTCGTCGCAGAAATTTCATCTCCGTGGCTGTAATATGACGGTCATCCTGAGTTCTGATGGTCCAAGCTTCACTGCCATAACAGATTATGGGTCTAGAGAGAACATTATATATTTTCATTCTTGTGTGTCTCTGCACTTTTGATGGTTTAAAAACTTGGTTGATAATTCTTAAAGCTTTATTATGGTTTTGTATTTTAAAGGATATATCACATTCCTCATTATAAGTTAGATTATATCCTAAGTATTTAAATGAATCTACTTGCTCTAATATTGAATTCTGAATACAAATTTTACTTCTTACTGGGAATTTCCCTTGAAAGGCCATAACTTTAGATTTTGTTGTTGATATTTCCATGTTAAATCGTCGGGCTATTATATTAAGATGATGAGTGGAATATTGTAATTCATCTTCATTATTGCCGAAAAGAGCCTGATCATCTGCATATAAGAGTGTGTCTAAAATTGTGTGTCTTGAGAGAGGAATATTACCATGAACTGTCAATCTCCAGTGTCTGATGATAGCATTAATATATACATTAAATAAAAGTGGTGATAGAGGGCATCCTTGTCTGACTCGGCAAATTATATGTTTCCAATCTCTTATTTATTATTTTGAAAATACCATCGCGCAAAAAATAATGTACAACGCTATCGCTCGGTCTTGAAACATATCCCCGCTTCTATAAAAACCACTTCCCAACCTCGGATCGTAATGTACTATTAATTTAATTAGTACTACATTTTAATATTAATACATGTAGACAAAAAATAGTATGAAATACATATGTGCGAAGTGTCTTAGCAGAACCTCGAAAATATATAAAAAAATCAACATCTCTTCTTTTTTTTTTTATACTTCTCCTCGATTCTGTTAAGAACACGTTTCACACTTAGCCCCTATATCGCAATACTCTATTTCTTGCAATTCCAAGGTGATTGGTTACGTTGAAATGCTATATTTCTTATGCGTACTCATAATTCCAGTACATTTACACGTAGTAAGACAATTTTAGACTTACTACCTGTGATTATTCGTAAAGAAGAGGGAATTGGTTTATCTTAATTATAAAGTACTTCAAATATTTCCATTCGCGGAAGAGTTAAAAGGCTGTCAAGATCATAGACAAATTTTTCCACAAAGCCCTTGAACTTATGATAAAGAAAACAGTATGTATATAACAAAACACACTAACTGACGTGAGTTTCTAGTTCGTAATTGTGCTCATAAGTTAATTTGTTTGTTTTTAATCGAAATTCAGTAATCCTTATTTAAAATCACTACGCAGTAGAGAGAATGCGTATTAAGTTTCTATCCATCCATCCATCCATAGTAATTCTGCCCGAAGGCAGGTCCTTCACTGCAATCATAGCATTTGCATGCTACGCTTGCAGCTTTACTAGGGAATTGTAGGTATAGTAGCTTCCCCTTGCTTTCCACACTGGTGAAGGATGGTGATGATGATGATGATAAGGATGATGATGATGATGGTCATATGATTTCGGGGACCGTTTGGGCCTTAAAGTGTTCCTAACATTTGTCTTACAGGTGAGGAAAAACCCCGATAAAAACCTCACCCAGAAAAACTGCCCCGACCGGGGATCGAACTCGGGCCCGCTGCGTGACAAGGCAGCACGCTACCACGAGATCACAGCGGTGGACTTTAGTTTCTATAATAGAATTAATATAAATTTGATCCTGAAATAATCAATAATGAATTTAACGTAATTAATTGGGGATTTCAGTTAACTCACTGGCACTATCGCGCTGATATAAGCTTTCCATACATCCCTATCCAGAGCTAAAGTTTTCCAAGCATCCCCTGTATAATCTATGTCCCTCAAATCATAGTTAATATTACTCTCCCACCTCAATCTGGGCTTCCTACTGGGCGCTTTCCTACAAGAAGCTTTTAACTACATTTCATAATGTTCTCAGTTTTAAGTTGTATTCGGTAATGGAAAATATATTGTAATCTTTCAATACTGTTATTTCCGGAGCAGTACCGGGAACTTTCCTAACCGTAAAGTCGGTCGAAGCACAGGATACCTATCTTACCTCACTCCCGTGTTATTAGCTGAGAATTGTGGATCCTTGTGTTCACAATCCATGAACCGTCATGGTTTCTTAACACGGCAACTCTGCTATTTTACCTTCATTGTAACATCATGTTATTGGTAGAGTGGAATGTCACCTGATCTTACCTCCATCAGGACAAATGAATAGGAATAAAATGTTTACTGGAATTACAAGTTTATGTCATACCACTAACTGGTGAACAACTCCACATTCATTGATAGATCAGTACATTGTTACCTCTTACATACGGAACCCGTATTCGATTCATCATCGAGTTGAATATCCTGATGAGGTGGTTCAGGGTATCCTCAATTGCTTCATTACACCGGATGTCGCGGCAGGCGCTAAGAGAGGATTCCGATCAGAACACCAAATGTCTGTAAGGCGATAGAGAGCGCCAAACTTCGGAGACCACAACAGGCATAACGTTCAGTAAAGTCGTGATTGTAGTTAAAATGACTGTAACTCTAAATAATATATTTAACCCTTATAACCAGGATGTGGGGTCAGGGGTGAACCGGCGAATGCTAATTTAATTCTGCAATTGAAATACTAAGGCAAGGAAAGCTGTCGTTTCTAGTACCTTCGGTGCTTGATGGGTTCTTAGAAGGAGTGGATGTATTATTTTGCCCTCCTATTTATAATCAGATTTATAGGCATGTGGGTCACATATGACCCCACGTTGTGGTTAGTGTATAGTATTTATAGTATTAACTTTTTATAGGAGAGTGATCTACAGGGAAAATTAAACAGTTATGGTGGGGTATAAATGTCGATTGACTAGAAAAGAAACTGCATGTATGTTGGATGCAGATAAATAGATCTTGAAAAATTAGTGAGTGAGGTTGAGAATGGTACTGAGGCAGAGGAGGAGATGAAGACGGATTTGATGGAGGCCCTGAGGATATATTAAATATAGTAAGAAAGTCATATATGGCTAAAATGGAAGTAAATGGTTCACTAAACCTTTCCATGCTAAGACAAGCACGAAGCTTCAGAAAAATATAGTGAATCAATTTCCTTGGACGAAGGGTGCAGATAGAGATACAGAAAAAAAAAAGACAACGAAAAAATATATTTGATTTTTAATCTTCCCTGATTCTAGCGTGGAGAAAATTGCAGCTCACACAACTGAAGAAATATAGAGACAAAAAAAAACTCACTTAAAGTCTCATCACCATTACCTAATACTAACTAAAACGGCGGAAATACCTGCCTCGATAGGCATGTTATATTTATTTGATTCTCTTGTATAATAGAACGAAGGGAGGAGATGATCAGTTTGATTAGCTTTCTCATTCAATGAGTACAGCTAAGAAACCTAGAAGATGGTATTTACGAATTTTCTATGGGATTTTGGATGCAGCAACAATAAATGCATATGTAATATTTAGATGCAATTCTAAACGTTGAAAATGGATCAAGCGGTCTGACTTCCTAAAAAAATATTGCCCTAGGACTATGTGAAAAACATATGAGGCTCAGAATAGTAACCAGAGACTTCCAAGGCAACTAAGGAGCAATATTCGCTAAGTACTCGGTTGTGAAATGGAGTAAACTCAAATCACGGCACCAGCTGGACGATGTTCTTTCTGTCCTCGAATCAAGGACCGGAAAGGTGTAGCATGTTGCTGTTTATACTCAAGAAGTCTATGGGCAGGGCACAGAAATATTGTTTGTGAAGAATGCAGTAAGACATGAAGTACAAAAATGTGTAATATCAAAAGTGAGAAAAACCATATTTTTATAATAACAGAACTGAGTTTAAATAATGTTTGATATTAACATTTTTATTTTTCGTTCTATGACTTAATGGGGTAATACATGTGTTATTTATTCATTGCCACAAAAATAATGTGAAAAAGTAAGCAACAAACTGTAAAAAATTGAATAGAAAATGTTTAATATCCAAACAAAGGAAAAGAGCACGTTTTTAATTACAGTGCCCTATAAATCATATCGTTTAACATTGCGATTAATTTTTCATTTTTTTAAACTTATTGCATACAGGTGTAAGTTGTTTGATTATGTTAAGTTAAATAAAAACAATTGAATGTCTTAAAATAATTATTTAATATAGGGTCATGGATGACCCCATGTTGTGGTTTTCGCTCCAAGATGTGCACGTTGTGGTTCTAGGGTTAATATTATTATAGATTATCTATAATGAGGACTATTGTAGTCAAAGTAACAATGAATAACACAAAATAAAAATATATTAATCTTACAGATGATCCCAAATGAAGACTTCTGAAACAAACAGGATTGTTATATCTGAGGGAAAGTAGCTATATCCCATCACTCCACAACATAATAATATGCGAACTTCTCGCAACAGGAATTCCAGGAGCTTGCGGACGTTACAATCATTTAAAAAAATCTAAATATATATTTGCTTTAACGTTGGTTCGAACATTACCTTCACCAGTTATGTACACTTAGCGACAAAAAGAATGAGCCGCTTCAAAATGCAGAGATCCTGTTATGGCCCACTGCGCATGCTCAAAAAGCCATAGCTGTAGTTCACGAGGCAACGCATCGTTAAATGTTATAAATACGCTGTATTTGGTTTTAATCGTGTTAAATAATTAAAGAACAGCGAAGGATATATATTTCTCGATATTTACGAGTGTTTGACAAATGCAATATTACTCAAATTGCGACATTTTAAATGAAGTTCAACTCTCGTTCATAGTAAAAAAGTAAACAAGGCAGCTAGCATCCGATGTTCGAATAGCGTAGATCGTTAAACTACATACAACAAGATGAAATGTATGTGAAAGCCAGGATTCGAATCCTCCCATATTTTTTTATTCATTTGTATTTTTCGCAAAATACATCCTACAACATTTAATTCCTGCCACATAATCTACGTCCACTATATTAAATAACATTTCTGCGTTCGTAAATTCTGTAACACTATTTAGCCACCGGTATAAATTTAATTGTGTGTGCAGTACCACGTTTTAATAATAATGATATCAATTTATGTAATAAAATATAATATAGCTTCATATATTTTTACGAGTTTATTTATTTATTACATATTAGTGAGGAAAAAGTTTCACTCTTCAATTAAAATATTTAGTTTATATATGTCAAGTCCAGCCCATTGATAATGGACATTAATAAAAAATAATAATATTAATAATGATAATAATAATAATATTATTATTGCTATTATTATCCATCATCAATAATAATAATAATAATAATAATAATAATAATAATAATAATAATTATAATAATAATAATGGGATGTATCAAATGATGTGAAGAATGTAATTACCTGGGGATCAAAATTAACTCAAAATGTACCCAAAAAAAAAAAATACATAAAATATAGAATTCAAAAAAGCAGATCGGTAAAGATAATGTTAAACAGAGTTGTGTGGGATTAGAACATAAGAATACGTACCAAATTAGAAATTTGTAAATCCATAATTCGAAGCACGCTATCATACGGTGCAAAAATTTGGCAGTTGAATAAACATTTCAGTTTGAAGCTTATGTATATTGTAGTGGATTTTTTCAGACGCTCAACTGGACATTCTAAATAAGAAAAAATCAGAAATACAATTATCACACAACAAATGAAAGTCCAAAATTCAATATTAGATTTTGTGAGATACAGACAACTAGAATGGTATAGTCATATACGTTGGATGCTAGAGAAAAGATTACCCAGACAAGCTTTGGAATGGATTCCACCTGGAAAAGGAAAAAGAGGTCAACCTAGATTTAAATGGATGGATGATGTAAGAAGAGGTATGTCTGGAAGAATTGGAATGAGAAGATAGAGAAGAATGGAGAAAGAAGGTACAAATTTAAAAAGCTTTTGGCATAGGAAGATGTTTCATCATACTGTAAACATGTTTATAAATAAATGAATAATAATATTAATAATAAAAAATAGTAATACTTCCAAATAGTTAGTATGTTTTTTGTTTAAGTATGGACATACAGAATAAAATAGAAAGCATTTTAACAATTAACACCGGGAATCGAACGTGTGACCTCTTGAATACGAATCAAGCCCCTAAGCACTGAGTAAGGATTTCTTTGTCTTATCGCGTTTAGAAAGAATGCTCTTCAAAGGAAGAAGGGAAACGTATTGTAGCTCTACTGTGCAATTAGTTTACTCGTGTGAATCGCGCGTTAGAACTTGAAATATTCGACATCAAGAGTCGGATCATTCTTTTTGTAGCTAAGTGTACATGTTTTAATTTGTGTTTGTCGTTTAATTTATTATATTATTTTTTTATTTTATTATATATATATATATATATATATATATATATATATATATATATTATTTTTCTTATCATACCATATTAAGCTTGCATTGCTCAATGTTAAAGATTTAATTATAACATCGATAAAGCGTCACTGCTATAAAGTAAAATAAATATTCTCTTTAATTTGGTACTTGATATAGTCAGCTACTAGATGGCAGTGAAGACAGTGTTCTCGCGACATCTAGTAATAATGGAGAGTATTATACATATATAAGAAAAATAAGTGTTTGAATTGGATTCGCCTGGTGGTGTAATGGATATCACGCTGAGGTACAGACTCAGAGATCCGGGTTCGAATCCCGTCCAGGCATTTATTTTTCTTATCATACTATATATATATATATATATATATATATATATAGCGTACAAAATGTTGTTTCGATATTAAATCTACACTGCAATATTTAATGATTTTTTTTACTTTATTGTAATTAGTACATTGCATATATATGACATAAGAAAATTAAATGCCTGCACGGGAATCGAACCCAGAACTCTGGGTTGGTACCCCAGCGTGTTATTCATTACATCACCAGGCGAATCCAATTCAAACACTTATTTTTCTTTTATATATTTATATATATTATATTCTCCATTATTACCAGATGTCGCGAGAACTCGGTCTTCATTGCCACCTAGGAGCTGACTAATAGGCTATATATATATATATATATATATATATATATATATATTTATTTATTTATTTATAAAATGTATATTGTATTTATATGTGTTGGTAGTAGTGGCGTATCCTGCTTAAACTCGCTGGGGGTTATCTATATTACTCTTAAAAGTAGCTTCAAAATTAAGTTAATATAGCCCATAATAATTAAAAGACTCATATGTCATCGTAATGGCCTAAACGCATTGCTCAGTAAGAGACAAAACATAATGATATTCACTGAGTAACAAAAAAGAAACTTTTTTTTGTCTCAGAAAGAAAAATATGTGATTCTGATAGTATTTTTTCTCCTGAATTCAAATATGATGTCCGTTTTTCTCTATCGCGCAAGGTTTCCGAGATACAGATATTTTATAATTTCAAACACTTTAATATTTTCTACATTCGTAACTACACAATATTCGAACATTCGGACTTACCTAGAAAGTAAGAAATGACAATTTTCTGCTATATTTCACCTGTCGAGAATCTCTCTTGATGGTCCAACAATAATCGGCCAGCATATTAGGATTCCATTTGCCTTGATGTCTCTTTTCCTTAGCTGAAATCTCCTGATGAAAATGTTCCCCGTGCTCATCGCTCACTGTGCCAAGATTTTCCGGGAAGAAATCTAGGTGCGAGTGCAGGAAGTGTATTTTTAAGGATACATTACAGCTCAAATTTTTGTAAGATGTTATAAGATCATTGACAATATCACGGTATTTTTCCGCCTTTCGATTTCCCAAAAATCTGTGAGTAACTTTTCTGAATGCTTGCCAAGCTGCTTTCTCCAGTGGATTCAATAGTTCATCAAACTTCTCATCATGTATTAGTGATTGTATTTGTGGACCCACAAATATCCCTTCTTTAATCTTTACTTCACTAATTTTAGGAAACTTCTATTTTAAGTACATGAAACCAGGAGTATTGTCCATGACTTTCACGAAATTCTTCATTAATCCTAGTTTGATATGTAACGGAGGTAGATACAGATTTTTAGGATTACACAATGCGTCATATTTCACATTTTTCTGTCCAGGAATGAATGATTCGCGTTTAGGCTATTCGTTTATAATGAAATGGTTTTTTCTGTCACTACAATCCCAAAGACACAAAAAACAATAGTACTTTGTGTAACCAAGTTGCAGACCAAGAATATGTGCAATTACCTTCAAATCGCCACAAATATTCCATTCATACACTGCATATTGAAGCTTTGCCAATATAAATTGAAAGTTTTCACATGTTTATTTCATACTAGCAGAGTGAGCCACATGTATTGATGGGAAATTATTTATATTATGCAGAAGCACTGCTTTTAACCTAGCTTTGGAGGAATTAATGAACAAGCGCCATTCTGTTGTGTTATGTTCAATACTAAACGTCTCCATAAGAGATGAAATGTTATTACAAAACATTAAGCCATTTTCTTCAGAACAATAGTCTTTAAATTGAGAATGACGACTACGATAAGTACATATGTTTGTATTTCTTTGAAGAAGATTCCATCCCTTTAGCCGGGAACCAAGCATTTCAGATTGGTTTCTGGATAACTTTGTATCTCGTATGAGATCGTTAAGATCTTCTTGAGTCAATAATAAATGAGGCTCATATGAACAGCTTTGTTCGAAAGTTATATCACCAAAATCTGTTTCTTCTTTCTCCTTACTTCCATCAGAATTTGAGCTCTCTTCATCTAATGACACATGTTCTGGAGGCTTTGGTATGGGCAATTCTTCGCAGTGTGGAACTGGTCTCATTACAGATTGCAAATCAGGGTACACCACTGTATATTTTGATTTTGACATAATCCCTTTAATGTTTGTTAAGCAGAAATAACAGCCAGAGGAGTGATCTTTGGGTTTCCTCCAAATCATACGGATAGCAAATGGCATGTGGCATGTGCCATTCTTCCATGCAGTGAGAAGCCTACTACACGATAAACAACAGATATGTAGGGCCAAGATCCTGGTTTGGTCCCCCACTTTACATCCAAAATAAAGTTCATAACACTTTTTTTACTAATGGAGTAAGGTTTCGCCTTCGCGACTTCAGCGTCACTTCACCACATATAACAACAGTTGTTACGTGTTTACTGGTTCACTGCTATCTCACAACTAGCATCATTCTAATAAATGCATGCTACCCTAGATCATGTTTGTGCATGTCTGTATATGTCTATACATGGCTGAACCTGCACAACAGTAGCAACGGTACAATTTGAGTTAGCTCATTCGGTTTTATTTTACAACGGACACATGAACGAAAAAACGTTTATTAAAAAAATAATTATTTAAATCCATTAATTGAAATTGATATAAAAAATTGTGGGTGATGGAGAGATTCCGAATACATATTTTAAAACACGATAAAATCTGCATTAAGTACAACTATTGGTATTCATGAGACAAAAATCATGTTGATCAGATATTCTATTCTACTGACGCAGTTAACCTCTCACCTTTTAGGCAGTTTTACGTACCACACATCACTTGGGCCTTACCGTGACACGACTTGCAGGAAGAGGACTTAACTATGTATTACATACATACTTTTTTGACCAAACAGAACATGGAGGGCCTCCCCGAATGAGGGATCAGATCAATGTCAGGACTTCCTCTTAGACAACGCAACATTAAGACGAAACACTTCATTGATACTAAACATGCCGAATATGATAATGATGATTATGATGTCCAGATAATGTTCGGGGACCTTTTCGACTTTAATGTTTGCTAATATTTGTTTTACAGGTGAGGAAAAATCCAGAAAAAACCATCACCCAGGAAACGGTTGGGAATCGAACCCGGGCCCGCTATATACGAGGTAGCGACGCTACCCCGAGATCACAGCGGTGGACAAAAAATTATAATATAGGCCTACAGATAGAAAAGAAAACAATTATGAATTAAGTTAAGATTAGTTACGCCTAGGGCAAGCAATGTTAAAAAAATACGAATACAATTTGTACAAATACAATATGCAATAGAAAATATTAGGCAAAATACAATAATGAGAACTAAATATAATAAATTAAAAGGATAGGAATTTAAAATAAGTTACATTTGTATAAACTATTAATAAATTTATAAACTATTTATGGCTTAAATCTACCACACCAAAACGTGTCCACCTTATATCTTTACTCTTTGAAAATAATAAACACGGGGAAACAGTAAAGCTTATTTGTAGATTCACATCCGCAAATTCAACTAGGCCTATTTCGATCATGAATCTTCAAGCTGTCTTATCTCTGCTGGCCAGCGTCTGTTTTAAATCTAGTTCAGGTAACGGTCTGCCAAGCTCCTTTATTTTACACTCTTGGCTTCATAACATAAATTTGAGAAGCTGGTCTCTTGAAGGAAACGAACACTATTCATTGTTATAATTATAATTATGCCATATTTAAAATCACAAAAAAATTAAATATTTACATTTCGTATACTATAAACCAGAGCCGCGGGCCACATCCGGCCCGCCATGGCTTTTCGTATGGCCCGCGTAAGCACTGAAATGAACAAATTAATTTTATATTTTTAATTTAGATTTAAAAATGTTACATCTAGTTTGACATCCCTGTGTGAAATTCAGCTCTATGTAATATGAGGTTAAGGTGTCACAGACTCTCTTGACAAAGTAGTAGAGATGATTCTTCCCTTATTTACCGTTTTCTCCCCCACTCCAAACTTTGAACATTACTTGTTTCGTTTGTTGTATTGTGAATCAAACAGTAGGATGTGCACGTAATAGTTGTAAAAATAGTGTTAAAGTGAGAAAATGCTTTAAAAAATACGCAAAGTTGATTCCGAGTGTTGTAAGTTTAACGAATCCTGGACCAGCAAGTAGGTACTAGCCTTACTTGTCGACATGGCAAAGCATTTGAATGACTTGAACTTAATTTTACAAGATAAAGACAAATTAATCAACCAAGTTTACTGTGCAATTATAGCTTTTAATTGAAACTGAAGCTATTGAAAAGGCACGTGTCTATGAAAAACTGCATACATTTTCCAAGTGTAAATGCTCTGCAAAATGAATATCCTGAATTGTGTTTCAGAAGCGATTATTTTGTGGAAGTTATTGAAAGAATTGAAGAGTTTTCTAATAGACTTGTTATTTAAATAAAATGGAACCAGACATTTCTTTGTTTTCATCTCCATTTTCCTTCGATGCTAACAAAGCATCAGCAATGTTGCAATTTGAACTAATAGATATGCAGTGTAATGACGCAATGAAAGGAGTTTTGGTCCTATAGATATGATTAAGTTTTCTACATGTTACTGCCTGAATAATATAGGGTTAAAGGAACACGCCCGAAGTTTAATCTGCATGTTTCCCTCGACATACTTGTGTAAACAAACATTTTCTGAAATGAAAATTAAAAAATCACGTCGTCACGATTGAGTGACGAACATCTCCATGGCGTCTTATTTATCAGTACTACTCAGCAGGCAGCTGACATCGATCGTTTGTTAACTTTAAGAAGCCAGTTCTACTCTTTTTATTAGGTAATTATATTCACGTTTGTACCATTTTTTTTACAATTTTAATTGCAGCATGGTGTTACAAATGTCTCAAACATTCTTCTGTATGATCATGTAATTTTATTTTAGTACTACTAGTAGTAATAATAATAGAAGTAGCAGTAGCAGCAATAATAGTAACGATATTTATGTAGGCCTACCGGCCTGCGATCAATTGCAGAATCAGTTATTGGCCCGGCCCATTAAAAAGTTTGGGCGGCCCTGCTATAAACACTATTAAATACACAACATTGTATTAAAACTGAAAACAACATTTGCTTTATCGTTCTACGTGTTCTCAGTTATAACAAAATTCAGTACTTTTACATTAACTCATTCGGTTCCGCCAGAATTTGTTCGTTTGTGAAATTCAAAATGGTGAACGCTGGACTTTCGGATTTTACTCATCCGATTCCTCCAGGCTTCGAGCCCCACGATCTATCAGCGACAAGAGATATGAAGGCAAGCATATATTCCCTTGACTCTTGCGAACGCGCAAGACAGCAAACTGATTCCCATGGTGTGCAAAGAGAGATAACGCACTTGCACACTTCTAAAGCGTGTCTATGTGAGATCACTAAGGCAGAAATACATTCCTGATTTTTTTGGTGGAAACAAAACTATTCACTTTATTCGTAAGTTCAATTTTTTATCGGGGTTCAATGAACCACCGAACGTACAGGACACGCCACCTCTAGCTGGAAAAGAAGCACTTATGGCCTTAACTCTGTCTACTATTATTAATTATTATTATTATTATTATTATTATTATTATTATCATTATCGTTATCATTATTATTATTATCATCATCATTATTATCATCATTATCATTATTATCATCATCATCTTCATTATCATAATTATCTTTATTATGATTATCATCATTATTATCATTATTATTATTACCATCATTATTATCATTATTATTTTTATTTTCATTACAATATACATGCCCCATCGCAATAAGCGATACTACATGCCTTGTTGATACATCTAAATGTTGTTTTATATACATTGCAATATTTTAACTGTTTTTATATCATGTCTTGTTTTTACTTTAGTGTTATTTGTAATTATCCTGGTCACTTCACTGAATCACTTCTACTCAATATTAGTTCTTTATACAATAGTTACTGTCTTATATCTTGAACTTGTTCTCAATTTATTGTTTATTTACACTTATTCTTGTCACTTCACTCTATCTTCATATTAGTCTAATGATTTCTTATTTTAATGCGCCAAAGTTTATATTGTTAATGAATGTTTTGAAAGCTCCTAGATTGTTTGTGATTAACTGTTCTTTAGTCACTGGCCATTTGTAGCGTTTGGATTCTATGGCTTTCTTCAAGACGTCTCTTTGCTGATTGAATTTGCAGCATCTATATATCAGGTATTCTACAGTTTGTTATTCTTGTTGGCAGATGCAAGTAGGTTTCTGTATTATTCCAAGCCTGTGTAGGTATGATTTAGTTAATCCATGTCCCGTGATCATAGCTGTTAGTGAAAAATTTAAATTAATTTGTGTTTTCAGTCTTTGGACTACTGATGGAATGAATTCCCTGCAGGTTGCTCCTTTTGTTGTGTTAGACCACTCTTCTTGCCACTTCTGGATCCCTTGTTCTTTGATTTCATTAACGATAATTATTTTTGATATTTTTGTCATATGCGTAATCCGTCCCATTTTCAAGTGCTGCGGCCTTGGCTAGCTTGTCAGCCATTTCATTGCCAACATGTCCTATGTGCGCTTTTATCCATGCAAAATGTATACCGGTAATCCACTTCTATTCCGTGAGTCTTCTGAGTTTGTATTGCACTTCGTCTATTAAATTATTGTGCTTAGAATTGTTTTGGATTAGGTTCAAGGTAATTTTACTGTCTGTATATACTGCAGTAATTCTTTCTTGCATACATATGTCCATGTCCTCAAGCGCCGCTAATGCTTTAAGGATTGCAACTTGCTCTGCCTGATTATTATTAGAGCATCTATCATGTAATGTAGCTTTGATTATACTTATAACCTCTCCTTGTTTAAATATTATTGCAGCTGCTCCGACTTTTCCTTGGATTTTACTTCCGTCTGTGAATATTTCTATGTCATAATATTTGCCTTCTTTGACTTTTTCCATAGGTAATCCTTCAGCTGGATGTGGCCAGTTTGCTATTTTTAATGGTGCATCATAATCTGTCGAATCAGGTGTCATCCCATGTGTTATCTTGTATGTTTCAGCTGTTTCTGCTATTGTTATGTAGATAGGTTTCACTCCAGCAACCACACACGAGGCTTCAAACGATATAGTTCTATGTGCTTTCGCAATTCTTATATTTATTATTCTCTGGGTTCTTTGAAGTATTTTCATATTATTTTTCCTCTCTAGTGCATGCTCCCAGACAGGTGATCCATATGTTAGTATAGGTATTATAGCCCCTCTGTAGATAGTTCTTAAAGCTTGGTAGCTAATATTCCATTGAAGTTTTGCGACTTTGCATAATAACATGTTAGTTAGTAAGAGAGCCTTTTCCGTTGTGTTTATAATATGTTTGTTAAAGTTGAATTTTTCGTCTAAGGTTATCCCTAGATATCGGAGTTCCTTGACCTGTTTTTATTATTATTATTATTATTATTATTATTATTATTATTATTATTATTATTATTATTATTATTATTATTATTATTATTATTATTATTATTATTATTATTATTATTATTATTATAAAAGACTATCAGCAATTGCCAAACGAGAAGTTCGCAAGATCCAACGCCAAACATGGGAAACATTTATTAGCAACAATATAGAATATGATGTTAATGGACAACAAGTCAAAGCGTATAAAATATTAAAAGAATTAAATAAATCTGTTAAAGATAACTTAAACATAAATCCCATCCCAATGACTAAATGGTTAAATTACTATGAGCAGCTTTGGACTGCCACAACTAATATAACACAACATACTTCCAGTGATTATGATATAGATCCTATCACCTTGGATGAGTTGAACTTCACGTTATACAAATGCAAACTACGAAGACACCAGGATCAGATCATATCAACACAGAATTATTAAAATATGCTTCGATCCGATTCTTAAACAAATTTTTAGATCTTATTAATATATGTTGGAAGACTGGCTGTGTACCAGATGAATGGAATAACTCGTTAGTTGTACCTATTCTTAAAAAAGGAAACAAAAATGATAATAATTATAGAGGAATTTGTCTGCTAAATGCTGCCTATAAAATTTATGCAAAAATAATTACCAACAGATTAAACACAATTTCTGACGCAATTATCCTAGAAGAACAAAATGGTTTCAGACCCAACAGATCCTGTATAGATAGTGTCTTTACGTTAGCACAAATCATAGAAAAACATAGAGAATTTAATATACCAACTTTTATGATATTCATTGATTATCATAAAGCCTTCGACACAGTAAACAGAATAAAATTATGGGATATCTTACATAATGCAGGAATACCCAAGCATTTAATTCAAGCGATTCAAAGCATGTATCATAACACACGAATTCGAATAAAAATAAATAATCAAATCAGCAAATCAGATAGACTAATATCCCAAGGTGTAAAACAAGGCTGTCCACTTTCCCCTCTTCTATTTAATTTATATATGAATGAAATCATAAAATTATGGCAAAACCAATCACAATCACACTTTATGATTGATGGTCGACCCCTCAACACATTAATGTATGCAGATGATCAAGTAATATTGGCTACTTCTGAAGATCACCTACAAAGAGCAGTACATAGATTGTCAAATATAACCCAAGATTATAATTTACAAATTTCGATGAGTAAGACAAAAACTATGGCGTTTCAAGGGAAAATACCGATACGAACTAAAATTGTTATTAACAACAATATAATAGAACAAGTTAATAACTTTACTTATCTTGGCTGCAATCTTTCGTACGACACATGTAAAGACATAGACATAAAATTGGTCAAATTTCAAAACTTATAGGAACAATAAAAAGCATTCTTTTCCGAAAAGTACGTCCAGATACAATTCTAAAATTTTATAAAACAATGGCTCTTCCAACTCTACTTTATGGTTCTGAAACCTGGACTCTTACTACAGGTAAATTAAATAGGATAGTAGCTGCAGAAATGAAGTTATTAAGACCTTTAGCGGGTTATACGCTTTATGATCACATACGTAATGAAGATATCCGCAAAGCTCTCAACACACCAGCAATAACTGAAATCATTCAAAAATATCAAAATAATTGGCATGAGCACCTTCTGAGGATGCCAAACAATAGACTACCTCTGCAGCTATTGAACTACAGACCCACAGGGCGAAGAGACCCAGGAAGACCTAAGAAGAGATGGAGGGATCAATTTCTTTCCTGAAGCGGAACAGGCCAATTGGCTTAATCCATGCCTGCCATTGATGATGATTATTATTGTAGTTCTTGTAGTTGTTGTTGTAGTCGTTGTTGTTATTATTATTGTTATTATTATAGTTATTGTTATTATTTTTATTGCTATTATTGTTATTGTTATTATTGTTACTATTATCATTATTATTATTATTATTGTTATTGTTTTATTGTTATTATTATTATTGTTGTTGTTATTGCTATTGTTATTGTTGTTATTAATATGGTTATTGTTGTTATTATTATTGTTATTGTTGTTATTAATATGGTTATTGTTGTTATTATTATTGTTATTGTTGTTAATATTATTGTTATTCTTGTTATTATTATTGTTAATATTATTATTCTTGTGATTATTGTTATGATTATTATTATTGTTTTATTATTATTGTTGTTATTATTATTATTGTTTTTATTATTATTGTTATTATTATTGTTAATATTATTGTTGTTGTTATTATTATTATTGTTATTGTTATTATTATTGTTGTTATTATTATTATTGTTGTAATTATTATTATTGTTATTATTATAGTTATTATTATTATTGTTGTAGTTATTAATATTGTTGTTATTAACATTGTTGTTGTTATTATTGTTTGTTATTGTTATTACTATTGTTATTGTTATTATTATTGTTATTATTATTGTTGTTATTATTGTTATTGTTATTATTATTGTTATTGTTATTATTATTGTTATTATTAGTATTATTATTAGTGTTCGTGTTGTTGTTATTAGTGTTGTTTTCGTCGTTGTTGTATCGTTATCGTTATTATCATCATTATTATCGTGATTATTATCATAATTATTATCATATTATTATCATTATCATAATAATAATAATAATTATTATTATTATTATTATTATTAGTAGTAGTAGTAGTAGTAGTAGTAGTATTTATTATTATAACAATATTTCTGCTAGTAAAGGCCAGTGACTGTTCATAAAAAATGTCATTCATAAAAGCCTCCAAATCTAGAAAATTGCTATTTCATCATCTGATTTCATTGGAGCTGGTAATTGCAGAAAATTAACAGGATAGCTTGAATACTTAATGACTACTATTAGACAAACCAAGCGATTACATGAACCTTGTCATCATTACCAGGAAGCAATAATAGGCTATACTCTAACTACTCTCTACAGTCATATTAATATTGCACGTGATGTATTGTAAAACTTTATGGTAGATCTTCTGGAAAGTCAAGAAGATATATAGAATAGTTTAATGCGTTAAATGGAATCCGCAGCACACATAAATGAAGACTGAGTGTTTTGGAGTGAGGAAGCAATGTATGAAATACATATTTCATGTGCCACGAGATATTAAACTATCCGTGAAGCGCTCAATAAATAACTGGCGGAACTAAACCCTAGTTTAAAAAATATTAGGTACCAATATTTGAATCCTTATAAATGATAGAAGTTTAGTTGATGCTATCTCAGTTATCTCCACACAATATATTCGTAAATACGCATTTCACGGGTAATCGACAGGAGCCACACGATCCAACACCATCTCCTCCAAGTCCGAATAGTAATTTGTTTAATCATCCAGGCTAAATCTGGTCTTGATTGATCTATTCTATGAAATATGAATTTCCGACATTGGAGTCCATTCTAGAAATAGGCCTACATATGTATAATTTTGATCCTAAAGATATGAGATTCCTGATGTGAGTAATCTAAAAAATTGTTTCCGATATTTAGAGGGGATGTAGCATGCATCTAATTTGCAAACATCGCTATTAATCTAGCATACAACAATATCCCCGATCTGTGTGAAGCTTGATATTGTGGCGCTTCGTAAAAACTAAGTTTAAATTTCGCGGGCAAGGCGAGAATGGTTGTCTCGCATTGGTCGGAATAGGTTTGCGAGTTGCTGACTCGCGAGTCGAAAGACCTGCGCCAACCACCGATATTTCTGGGATGTCAGTCCAGCTAACTCTGTTAACATCTCCCTCCCATTTTGGGAAAAATCCGTGGCCAGAGGCTTCTATGGTTCGAAATGTCTCGAACCCAAAGCCTACAAAGTTCCTCGCTGCTTATTTATTTGAAGCGAAGGCAGGAGTCCAGTTTTGTTGTAAATCAGCGGCGATACAGTGAAGTGTAAGACGAATTGTAGCAAGTGACCTCATATGTGACTGAGAAATAATTGTGAGTGAGATAAACATTGAATAAAAATTAATCTTTAGCACATATTGTGAGTGATCTACTCCTGATAGTTTGTAGAAGAAAATAAAGTTTCACTAAATTGGTGTGTTCATTTACGCCTAAACTACGTGAATACAAAACCGGCCATCATTGATAATATGCCTCTGAAGAAAGAGTCTGATGCTACAATAAATGCTCAACTCAAGACTAAAACTTACAGGTTCAATTTCCATATTTATTTCACTTAATACAAATCCCCAATAATAAGTCATTTTCGAGAAATGAGTCAAGCATTCAAAATATAAACAAACTGTTAATTTCATTATTAAATTCCTATTAATTAAAAACAATATTAGTATTTCATGATTCTAGAAAAACAGGCATTCTCTTGTCTTCTCTGATGGACGATTATAACTTCAAAAATATTTAATACCTTAGTCCTCCGCTGTGGTCTCGGGGTAGCGTGCTGCCTTGTCTCGCAGTGGGCCGGGTTCGATCCCCGGTCGGGACAGTTTTTCTGGGTGAGGTTTTTATCGGGGTTTTTCCTCACCTGTAAGACAAATGTCTGGAAAACTTTAAGGCCCAAACAGTCACCGAAATCATATGGCCATCGCAATTATCATCATTAATATTCATCTTAGGTTAAGCTTAGGATTAGGGACTCTCCTGGCGCACCACTATCATCATCATCATCCATCATACCATCGAGGCAACGTAACCCGCCTTCCAGGCGCCCCAACCTCAGAAGTGGGTTACAAGTACGCCATGCCAGGAGAGAAACCAGGAATGTCGAAAGACAACCCGGGGCATTTAAAAAAAATATTTAATACATTTGCGTAACATCAGCTCAAAAACTGATGCTATACTATTCTCATTCCTTTACAAGATGAAAGAGTCTGAAGCATTTTATAAAGTCACGTAATTAGAAGAAAGAGACACCGCGAGATGAACGGTAGACATCTGAATGGACTTGAAAATAACAGGTGCATATTGTTGGCATGCGTGTGCGGCTAGCCCACATTATACTGTCTGCATTCCATTCGCAATTCGTGGTCCGATCTTATGTAACAAAACATTCAACTCAAATTCATATATTATTATTATTATTATTATTATTATTATTATTATTATTATTATTATTATTATTATTATTATTACTATTACGAATGTTTCTAAATGACACAAAGAGTAGGGTGCGTGTAGGCAAACAGTTTTCGGATACTTTTCAAATCCACAATGGGTGATGCACTATCTCCTCTACTATTTCATTTTGTACTAGAGCATGCCATCAAATCTTTAGAGGATGAAGAATGCCTACAACGCAATTGTATTAATAAGCTGTTAGTTCATGCAGGTGATGTAGTACTATTGGGCGATAGCAAGGAGATACTGAAGGCCAACACGCACACATTATTGAGTAACACTAAGAAATTAGGACTGGAAGTAAATATCAATAAAACTAAATATATGGTCACACATAAAAATACATTATATAATGAAAATGGACAGCTAATGACAAATGAGAGAAATTTTGAGGAAGTGGCTGAATTCAAATACTTAGGAACAATAATCACAAACAGGTATGAGATGCACAAGGAAATTAAACATAGGCACAATTCTGGAAATGTGTGCTATTATGCATTACAGAGACTCTTGACTTCCCAACTCCTTTCAAAAACGTTAAACTGAAAATATACAAAACTATTATTTTACCAGTTATATTATAGGGGAGCGAACCATGGAAGGGAGGAAAGAAGATAACGAGTATTTGAGAATAAAGTACTTAGGAAAATTTTTGGACCAAAGAGAGATGAACAGACAGGTGAATGGAGAAAAATACATAACAGTGAACTACATGGTCTTTATAGGAAGCCAGAAATAATGAGAACAGTTAAGTCTCGTATACTGCGATGGGCAGGACACGTGGCACGAATGGGGAATGAAAGACGTGCATGGAAGCTTCTTGTAGGAAAGCCAGAGGGAAAACGCCCAGTTGGTAGAACAAGAATGAGGTGGGAGAATAACATTAACTATGATTTGATGGAAGTAGATTATACACGGGATGATTGGAAAACATTGGCTCAGGATAGTGATATATGGAGAGCTTATGTCCGCGCGGCCATGAACCTACGGGTTCGATAGTACCAGTGAGTTAGTTATTATTATTAGTAGTAGTAGTGTTCTCAAAATCCAACCTCAGTGCTCCACGTCCCGTGGGGTGGGCAACGGGAAGTACGGAATAGCCTATTGGGGTGATGTACGGTGCGGACTGGTTTCCCCGTGACCGCTACGGTAGCCGAGAAGGCCCAATAGGAACCCCGAAAACCGGCAAATGAGGCTCTAGTTAGGTCCCCTAAATTCGGGGGTTGGCGAAGGGCTGACAACCCGTTCCATAAAAAATAATTGTTACGTTTCCTGCAAAGAGAGATAAAGCCGGACAGATCAACAGGCATAGACTTTGGCTAAGAAAAAGGACAATGATTTTGGCAACTTGGAACATACAAGTTTGGAATGCTAAGAATAATGAAGTACTTAACGAGATTACAAAGAAGGGGGTGGATATAGCTGTTCTGACACAAACGAAAAGGAAAGGGAAAGGTCAAGAAATGATTGGTGAATACATGCATATATGGAGTGGGGTGGAAAAATCGGAGAGAGCTAAAGGAGGAGTATCAATTTTAATTAAGAGGAAATTGAAATCCTCAATAAAACAAATAGAAGAAATAGATGAAAGATTTATAGTTATGGAAATACCAATGTATGGGAAAGAATTAGTAATAATAGGTACATATGCCCCAAGAAACGATGCATCACAAGTAATAAAGGAACAATACTTTGAAAAATTTACTGGATTGGTAGAAAATATTTCTCAAAAGAAGAAATTAATAAGTATGGGAGATTTGAATAGCAGAGTTGGAAAGGGGACAGGTGACATAGTTGGTCCGTATGGAGAAGATATTGAGAATGAAAATGGACAACGTTTAAAATAAGAATGCAAAGTGAATGAACTAATTATTATGAATTTGATGTTTAAACATCGGGACATCCATAGATATACGTGAGAACAACGCACTAAAGGCCTAAGATCGATAATGGATTATGTAATAGTGAGGAAACGGAGAAATATTATAGTTCAAGATGTTAGAGTGAATCGAGGACCCGAATGTGGAACGGATCATTATATGCTGGCAACTAGGCCCTATAAACAGGCAAAAGGTAAATAAAGATCAAAATATAGAAATAGAAAATGAATTAGAAAAATGTAGATACATTTACTACAAGATGAGAGTATTAAAAATCTATATGCCCAACGCCTCACCGAAGAATTAAAATTTGATGAAGATTGGAACTCTGTCGTTATTTATGAACATTTGAAAAAATATATACATGAAGCAGCAAGAGAAGCACTTGGTCTGGAAAATGATAAACACCATAAAAACCATTGGGTGAATAAGGAAATACTTGATATCATAACAGAAAAGAAAATGCATATAAAAAATATTTAAGTTCCAAGAAAGATGATTATCAAAGTTATAATATACTTAAAAGAAAGATTAAAGCAGAAGTCAGGAAACATAAAAAAGAAATGTGGAATAGGGTATGTGGAGAAATCGAGCATACAGTAGACTATTAAAAGTCAGCCCAGGCTGGAGGAATAACCATGGAACTAATTAAATATGGTGGTTCAGGAATTATAAGAATTTTAACTAGACTTTTTAACCAAGTGCTAGAAGGAGATCCTATTCCAGATGAGTGGAAGTTATCGTATATTAGTGCAATATACAAAAATAATGGGAATAAAAGAGATCCATCAAACTATAGAGGGATCAGCGTTATGGCAGCAATTAGTAGAATGTTAAGTACAATTATTAAAATTAGATTGGAGGAACTAATACAAAATAGAATATCAGAAGAACAAACAGGTTTCACAGCAGGTAAATCGTGCCTTGATAATATATTTGTGATTAGGCAGATTACGGAAAAGATGTTGGCTAAAGGAAAATAAGTGCATATGGCATGTATAGACCTGGAAAAGGCATATGACTCTGTACCCATCAACAAGCTTTGGGTGGCAATGGAGAAGTTTGGGATACCAAAATCTTTTATACATTTTATTAAAAGAATGTATGATGGTAAAGCAAGTATTAAGGTTGGAAATAGAGCATCCTCAGAATTTGATATAACAAAAGGATTAAGACAAGGATGCGGGATGTCACCAAAATTGTTCAAGATATATTTAGAAGATGTATTTATGAAATGGAATAAGTCATGTAGGGGAATGGGAATCAACATTAATGGCCAATTACTGCACAATTTATTATTCGCTAATGACCAGATTATAATAGGACAAGATAAAGAAGATATAGAATATATGATTAGAAAGTTGGTAGATGCATTCGAGGTAGGTGGACTGAAGCTAAATTATATTAAAACAGAATATATGGTAATCGGAGCAAATTCAGATGACCTACAAATAAATAATATGATAATTAAACGTGTTGAAGAATTTAAATATCTTGGATCTATAATAGATAAATCTGGTACTTTTTAAAAAAAAATATTAACAGAGTAAATTGTGCAAGGACGGCGATTAGATCCTTGAATGGTCTTTTATGGAATAGAAATTTGACCAGAAAAACAAAAAAAGAGAGATTATACAGACAATAATAGAAAGTATACTCACATATGGATCAGAAAGCTGGACAATAAATGAAAGGATGCAGAAAAGGATCTTGGCGACAGAAATGGATGGATTATGGAGAAGTATGAGAATATCCAGGCTACAACATATTCGAAATACATATATCAGACAAGAAATGGATGCACAAGAAACTGTTATCGATAGGATAACAAAGAGAGCTCTATAGTGGTATGGACATGTACAACGGATGTCGTAAGACCAGTGGCCTAAACAGGTGTTGGATTGGATGGTACCATGCAGAAGGAAGAGGGGGAGAAGTAGAAGAGCATGGTATGAGGGAATATATGATGCCATGATGAAGAGGGATATGGAAGATGGACAATGGGAAGATAGGAATCTCTGGAAAGCAGGAATCAAAGGCAAACTGCTGTAAAGTGGAAAGCCTGTATTAAGTATTATTATTATTATTATTATTATTATTATTAGTAGTAGTAGTAGTAGTAGTAGTAGTATCATCATCGTCATTAATTTATTGAGTATCAATACAACCTAGGAAAATCGATAGCTGCGTTGCAACTAGTGTCTTCATATAGGCTTACTTCAAAGACAACTGTATTTTCATTATTGCATCTCTCTTATACTATCATTATATGATCAGAAATTTCCTTACAATGTAACTGTTAACAAGATAATAACTTTGACTGAAAGTTCGTGTGATTACAGTTTACACCGTTCTACATCGATTTTGTTGGTTTTAATACATGAACGTTTCTGAAACACAATTTGACACTATTTGTAAAAATTAAATCCGTTTTCACGTACCACGTCAGATTTTTTACAATTCAAAAAGTTTATGTTTTGAATATTTGTCGTAATATACGTACGGTGTGCCTATCGGTTGTTAGAAAGGCCCAACAGTGTATACTTTCAATTTTATTAATTATAATGTGAAATAATATAACTATTATTATGTTTACATTTTACATTATGTTTATATTTATTAAAATCTACTAACAATATCCGCCCTAGGTCCGTACAAAAATTTGTCTTCCCCTTAAAATGAACAGGGGTTAAAATATCCGTTGTTATTCTTGGAGATATTTATCTATCTGCATTCATCTTATCTATAAACAAGAAGTTAAAATTTTTAGTGTCTCAGGCCATAAAAATGATTGAAGGAAATATTTACTCTTAGAGATTGCTATTAAAGCAAGCAATGCATTAGAGAACTAAGAGAGGGTCCCTTTATGTATCGAAGTGCAAACCAGCATATTAGGCTAAGAAACCCGTTCTGAGACAATAAACCTATCCCATTTTAGAAGTAATTTTCAAATTGGAGATGAGTCTTGTGCTGTTAGTTGTAGTATAAACGTGAAATGTGTGAGTACTCATTTTTCTGCGAGAGTACAATACAATAGCTTTGTTTCTTAAAAATGACGAAACGTGGTTGTGTAATTGATTCAAATCTCTTTTGAGCTATATACGTTAAACGTTATATATGCTAGTAAAACAAAGACAGAATATAACAGCTTTAGTAAAGAAAACTTACTTTCAATATTTTGGTAATAAGTTAGGAGACCAGAATAAGTCGTGGTGCCCTCACAAAGTGTGTCGTAGTTGTGTTGCAGAATTGAGGAGTTGGAAAAATGGAGAACCGAAGTCTTTGATGTCCCTATGATTTGGAGGGAACCCACAAATCATGGAGACGATAGCTATTTTTGCACAGTTAAGGTAGCAGGATATAATGGCAATAACAAATAGTTTTAAAAAACTAAAACAACACACTATATTAGAAAACCGAACTAAAAAAATGAAAAATAATTTTAATTTCCAAAACGCTTGGGATAAAATTAAAGTGGTCAACAAAAAATTCATCTCCAACACGTATAGAATACGAGTAACACTAGAGTTATCTACAAAACTAAAATAATTTTACCATCAAAAGCGTCGGGTACTCTATATAAATTAATATATTTCATAATAAACAGATATCGGTAAAAGTAAAGTCTCTAAGAAGAAAATGTAAAAATCATAAAAAGCACCCCACGCTTTTGAAGGTAAAATTATTTTCGTTTTGTAGATAACTCTAGTTTTATTCTATATGTGTTGGAGATGATTTTTTTTGTTGACCACTTTAATTCTATCCCAAGCGTATTGGAAATTAAAATTAGTTTTCATTTTTTAGGTCGGTTTCCTAATAAAGCGTGTTCTTTTAGTTTTTTAAAACTATTATTTATTTTTTATTTTTAGTTTTAATATTTTAACAGAATAAGATAAAAATGTAAATATCTTTAAATTCGATACTATTGTAATATGACCTAAAAGTAATACTCTTCTATAAAAAAAATCCTTCCAGCCGGATTTGAACCAGGGACCTATGGATTACTGAAATTATATACCACTACAGTTCACCGCTCTACCAACTGAGCTCTTACAACGATTGACTAAAAAGTCGACAAGTCCGCAATGTATTATAACAGTTTTCATTTTTTTGATTTTCTGATGATTCAAGCCAGGATTTTAGAAACAAAATATGAAATTGTTGTATTATCACGGGTTCTTTACAAGTGTACAAAGTTTCAAGTCCATCCAATGTTTCTACGTGGGTGAAAATCGTGTTCAAAGATTCCGTTACATAGATACAAAGACATATTTTTGATTTTCTGACGATTCTGGCCACGCTTTTAGAACCAATATGAAAATATTGTATAGGCACGGGACCTTTGTAAGTATACAAAGTTTCAAGTCGATCCGATGATTCTAAGTGGGTGAAAATCGTGTTCAAAGATTCCGTTACAAAGATACAAAGACACTTTTTTTGATTTTCTGATGATTCTGGCCAGGATTTTAGAAAATAAATATGACATTTTTGTATTGTCACGGGTCCTTTACAAGTATACAAAGTTTCAAGTCGATCCAATGATTTTAAGTGGGTGAAAATCGCGTTGAAAGACTCCGTTACATAGATAGATAGATAGATAGATAGATAGATAGATACAGGTCAAGCTAATATAAAGCGTATAAAAACAAGAAATATACTGTATATCGTAACATTCCCTCTGCCATTCGGTCCGTGCCTCATGGTCCTGATAATCCGGTTCCCTTACACCCTGAATCAGGTACATTGTCATCTGCATCCAGAAGCACTGCAACTGAATCTCCTGTGGTTGATGAACCATATAATTCTGATCATGATAGATGTTTTAATCAAAGTGAGCTTAATGATTTAGTGAGCGATTTAAATTTAGCTAAAGCATCGGCAGAACTGTTAGGCTCTACGTTAAAAAAAAGAGAGTATTAACTGAGGGTATATATTTTTCATGATACAGGTATCGTGAGAAGGAACTTGTCCATTTTTTTTTTACTGAAGGAGAAAATTCAGTGTATTGCCAATACATTCCTGCGTCTTAAAATGGTATAACATAAATTATAATTACAAAGAGTGGATGTTCTTCGTAGATTCTTCTCAAAAAAGTCTTAAAGGTATTTTGCTTCATAATGGAAACATTCGTCCTTCCATTTCCGTGACCCACGTTTTGTTTTAAAGGAGACATATGAAAATGAAAAGTTTTCGTTACAAAAACTGCAATACGAAAACCATCTATGCTAGTCCGTGGAGATTTCAAGATTATTGGACTATTACTTGGTCAGTAAACTGGTTTTACAAAATACCCTTGTTTCTTAAGTGAATGGGAAATCAGAGCTAGCTCAGAACACTGGGAAAGGGAACAGTGACCACGTAGTACAAATTTAATACCGGACGAAGAAAATATAAGAAATGAACCTCTTATTGATCCCTCAAAAGTATTGTTGCCACCTCTCCTGAAAAATTACGTTTAATAAAACAATTTGTGAAAACTCTAGATAAAGAGAGTGAGTGCTTTAAATACCTTTGTGCTACATTTCCTTCGTTATCCCAAGAAAAAATTAAAGCTGATATATTAATTGACTCACAAATTCTAAAACTGATGATGGACAGTCAGTTCGAGATATGAGTCGAGAAGTGACGTATGCCTGGAATGCTTTCAGAAATGTTGTTTGTAATTTCCTTGGAAATAAAAAAAGCCCCAAATTATGTTAACATAGCGAAGGCGATGCTAAAAAATTTCAAACAGACTGGGTTCCGGCATGAGTGTCAAAGTACATTTCCTTCATTCCAATCTAAATTATTTCTCTGATAATTTAGGAGATTTTAGTGAGGAACAGGGTGAAAGATTTCACCAGGATATAAAAAATATGGAAATGAGGTATCAAGGGAAATGCAGCATTAACATTATGGCTGAATATTGCTGGATGTTAAAAAGGGACTGCTCTGAACAATATGCGAGAAGGTCAAAGAGGAGAAAATTTCAAATGCAATATTGAGGTAAGGTTATGAATGTATTTATAATTATTAATTATTATTATTGCCTAATGATTAATTAGTGGTAAATATCTAATTCTGTTTTCATACAAAATTCTTGTTAAAATTAATTTTTATTACGTTTCACAAAGCTACAATTTCATTTCTAGTTATTCATGAATATTTTGAAAACCTAACACTATGGGAGAAAATGGAGATTACTTTGGAATTCAGCATAGAAAATCCGTTTAGAATCACCTATCAGATTCAAAAAACAAAAACAAAAATAAGTTTTTAAATACAGAACGGTGTTATGTAAGTTACTATATAGTATATTCGGCAAAACAATATTGTGAAGCTAATAACTAGAGATATACGAAACACTTTATCCAGTTTATAATAATGCTGTGGTCTGGAGGTGGGTGCTGCCTTATCACGCAGTGGGTCCGCGTTCGATTCCCGGTCGGGACTTGCTTCCTGGGTGAGGTTTTTTGTGGTGAGTTTTTCCTCACCTGTAAGACAAATCTCAGGAAGCTGTGAGGCCCACAAGGTCTCCGAACATCATCTGGCCATCATCATCATCCCACTGTGTGAAAATAAACGGGAAGCTTCCATCACTGCAAAGCTTAGCATGACAATTGCTATGATTGCAGTGAAGCACCTACTCTAGGGCAGAACACTAGATAGATTACTTACTTACTCACTGGCACTATCGAACCCGTAGGTTCATGGCCGCGCGGACATACGCTCTCCATACATCCCTATCCTGAGCTAATGCTTTCCAATCATTCCCT
Source organism: Diploptera punctata (assembly GCA_030220185.1). Lineage (NCBI taxonomy): Eukaryota > Metazoa > Arthropoda > Insecta > Blattodea > Blaberidae > Diploptera > Diploptera punctata. Next base: position 18,466 of record JASPKZ010004217.1, on the reverse strand, counting down.
GTATAATCTACTTCCCTCAAATCACACTTAATGTTATTCTCCCACCTCATTCTTGGTCTACCAACTGGGCGTTTTCCCTCTGGCTTTCTTACAAGAAGCTTCCACGCAAGTCTTTCATTCCTCATACGTGCAACATGTCCTGCCCATCGCATTCTACGAGACTTAACTGTTCTTATTATATCTGGCTTCCTATAAAGACCATGTAGTTCATTGTTATGTAGTATTCTCCATTCACCTGTCTGTCCATCTCTCTTTGGTCCAAAAATTTTCCTAAGTACTTTATCCTCAAATACTTGTAATCTCCTTTCCTCCCTTAAGGTAAGAGTCCATGTTTCGCACCCATATAATATAACTGGTAGAATAACTAGATAGATTACATTATTATTATTATTATTATTATTATTATTATTATTATTATTATTATTATTAAAGAAGGATAATACCGAGATATTGCAGTTCGTGATGCACTAAAAAAATCCCAAGACGAAAAGAAATGATCCAATAATTATGGATGACATGAATGTAAGAACTGGATGGAAAATATTTTAGCAATGTGCTTGAAACATTTGGAGAAACTAAAAAATGGTTATAGAAACAGGATGGATTTTACGCGCAATTTAAATCGAGAATCAACAATTTTTTTTAACATAAGTCAATACATAAATATACCTGAACACAAAAACGAAAGGCCTGTAATCTATAATCGACTACATAATGACAAAACAGACAGGCTCTACACAGGTATTGAATATAAAACTGTATAGAAATGCAGAACGTGGCTCTGGGCAATTTCTGAAAAGGATTTATCTTAATGGACAAAAATGTATCCACTTAAGATAATGTAAATAATAGCATGAAAAAAATAGAACATTACAATTCTTAAATATCATTATTGCAGGAATGAAGTATAAAATGTTATGTTCAACAATGAATGAAGAATACAATAGGCACAGAATTTGATGTAAATTCATTGCATGATTATGTAATATGCACAGTTCGAAAGATTTCATACGAAGTTTTAGGAACAGACTAGGAAATAATCAAATAAGGCTTGGGTAAGTCAAGGGATTTTGGAGTAAATAGAGAATTGTAGCCATATACCCTCACCCCAAAAATTAGTATTAATATCAGAATTAACCAATAAATAATAGTTTTAGAAAACTAAAACAACACGCTTTATTATAAAACCGAACTAAAAAAATGAAAAAAATAATAATTTCCAACATGCGTGGGATAAATATTTTACCATCAAAAGCGTGGGGTGCTCTTTATCAATTAATATATTTGATACTAAACATATATTGGTAAAAGTAAAGTCTCAAAGAAGAAAATGTGAAAATCATAAATAGCACCCCACGCTTTTGATGGTAAAATTATTTACCCCAAGCGTGTTGGAAATTAAAATTATTTTTCATTTTTTTAGATCGGTTTCTAATAAAGCGTGTTGTTTTAGTTTTTTAAAACTATTATTTATTTTTTAGTTTAAATATTTTACAGAATAAGATGAAAATGTAAATATCTTTAAATTCGATTCTATTGTAGTATTTGAGCTGAAAGTAATACTCTTCTAAAAAGAAACCTCCCAGCCGGATTTGAACCAGCGACCTATGGATTACCGAAATGATGTACCAATACAGTGTAACGCTCTACCAACTGAGCTCTTACAACGATTGACTAAAAAGTCGACAAGTCCGCAACCTACTATACGAGTTTTCATTTTTTTGATTTTCTGATGATTCTGGCCAGGATTCTAGAAACAAAATATGAAATTATTGTATTGTCACGGGTCCTTTACAAATAAACAAAGTTTCAAGCCGATCCAATGTTCCTAAGTGGGTGAAAATCGTGTTCAAATATTCCGTTACATAGATACAAAGACACTTTTTTTATTTTCTGTTGATTCTAGCCAGGATTTTAGAAAACAAATATGAAATTGTTATATTGTCACAGGTCCTTTACACGTATACAAAGTTTCAATTCGATCCAATGTTTCTAAGTGGGTGAACATCGTGTTAAAAAATTACGTTACATAGATACAAAGACACTTTTTTTGATTTTCTGATGATTCTGGCCATGATTTTAGAAAAAAATATGAAATTATTATATTGTCACGGGTCTTTTACAAGTATACAAAGTTTCAAGTCGATCCAATGATTTTAAGTGGGAGAAAATCGCGTTAAAATATTCAGGTACATAGATACAGGTCAAGCTAATATAAAGGGTGTAAAAATAAATATTATCGTAAATAGGTGTTGTCTCCAGTCAAATGAATCAGCGTGAAGCAAGGACCTCAATGATGATGGCATCACGAGGATATCACCAACCCCATGAAACATGTATCAAAAGGCATACTATCAAATTAAACCAGGGAAATTACTTAACCCTTCTGCTTTTGTGTGTCTGGGAAAGGTCCACTGTTCAATAATAGAGAAGAATTCTACATTTCATTTTGTGACACTATCTTGAAAGCCAAGGGTACTTTTAGCAATCTGTCGTGCAATAGTTGGAGCATTACGAGAGTCCACATTAGGGAGTCAACGGAAAATATTATTTCCCTGCCGAGACACAGACTGCGTCTCTCCTGGCTTACGGTATGATTCAGATGAATCATCAAATAAAACATATATAGTCTATAAACGAAGATTTATTAAAAATAAGAGTACAGGGTGGGACAATATAACAGTAAAATATCTTTGATGCTTAATCACCGTTACCCAAGTTAGGAGAGAGTATGAGACTTGTTATGAGGGTTCTAAAGCAACAAAGCAATACATTACTTACAGGCTATGCAAATAACCAGCCTCAAAACAATATTATCTACGTAAATTAAGGAGAAAGAGAGCTATTCGTGACTAGACAGTGTAGCGAATAATATGATAGGAGACATATAAACTAAGATACAACTCTAATATGCATGGATCTGAAACTAAAATGCTCCGAAATATATTGAAGTATAATGTAAGACAAAAAGTGTCTTATAATATATCATAAAAATCAGAAAATTACAAAGACTATGGCAATCATATCAATTTTTTTATTAAAATTAAATAAATCAATAAATAACCAAAATATTATATATATATTAGTGATATCGCTATAAAAGACGTATGTGGAAAAGTAGAAATATATCCAGGCAAAATTCCATCTACATTTGTCTAGAATAAAATACTGTAAAACGCTACCTGCTACACAAATAACAAATAATTGAATAAAGAAGTATTGTCAGAATTCTACCTGACTACACAAGTTACAAATAATATAAGAACACAAAAAGGGTATTGTCAAAAAATATATAACTAATTCCATTTAGCAGTCTATACAATTAGAAGAAATATTCATTCCTTTAAGAAAAGATAACATTAGTCAATTGACCCAGTTCTTAGAAACTAATCAACGCTAATAACCAAATTCCAAGAAATAAGGATATAAAGAATTACTACCTGACTAATGCAGACAACAAAAGACATTCATCCCACATTTAGAAAATTTAACAATCTCCTAATTTTGACAGTTTACAAAACCGAAGAAACTGAAAAACATTTATCAATATAATATCAAAGAAACAATTAACCCAGTTCTTAGAAACTAAATTAACGCTATTATCCAGAAACCCCCTTCTAAGGAAACACATACTACGAAATAAGATTATTGTAACATATATGTATATTCAAATTGTATCCAGTGGAATCGAAAGAAGTGGGAGGAGCTATCGACTTTATATGCGAGAACAGATATCAAAATACTCTCACTCTCAGTGATTCTGTATTGAGTGTTAAAACATCGTAGATCTATATACCGCAATCTCCGATTCAGTTAAAGCTAATTTTCGGTCACTCGGTATTCAGTGTTAAAACATCGTAGTTCTACAGACAGCGATCTCCGATCTAGTTAAATTTAGATTCGTCCGAGTAATTGTTAAATTTAAAGTTATAGTCCGTTAAACATTGGACTTTGAAAATATTTGATTCAAGCACGTGGACCTCTAAGTATTTCATCGACTCCACTCATTAATAAAACTTGATAATTGTAGCAACAAAAGTGTATCTTTTAGTGAATAAATAATTTAGTTTTGGATTCGTAAAAAAACTTGAGTGTGAAATTGAACGTTGTTTTTTTTTGCTTATAAAAAAGTTCATAACCCTGAGATCTCTTGCCTACCGCAGAGCACCGGTACAACAGATAGGCGTTCTCTGTACATACATTGTTATTACAATTAGGGTGGTGATAAAGGCGATGGCAGACTTTATGACTTCCCTACGGGCGTCCTCCTAAAGTCTCTTCTCGGTCGTCTGCTGGTTTCCTCGGGAGTTTCTCTTATTCTTCCATTGGCTTGATACTTGGCTCCTCCTGGTCCTATTGATATTCAGTTGGCTGGATACTGGCTTCCTTCTAGGTTCCTCCACTTGAGGTTGAACTGTTGTCGTCTAAGTGTGAAGTTGGCCCTCCTTTAGTATTCACTCTTGTCGTCTCTGATCTCTTCCCTTTTACTCTTATACTAAATTATTAGGTCGCTGATCAGAGGGGCGTTCTCCCACGTTTCATCACGCAAGGCGATCAAACTCGGTCTTTGTATTTGCAATCGGTTGGTAATGAGTCTTCTTGTGCAACTCTTACACAGCAAATAAGTCGCAAGCTAGCAAAACTACGTAATATGGTACATACTGTTTTGCGTCATCTGTCTCCATACAGGGTGTTAATAAAGTTTCTATATCTGAATAACTCTCTTTTAATACAGTTGGTAGGCACAACAACGCAGATAGCTTGTTTTCTAATAAGGCGTAAACAAAACAAGTCATGTGATCCGCGCCCATGTCTGCAGCTGGAGGATCCTAAAACATGGGAAAATCCCCTAGTGGTATATGTAACTATGTTTGGCAACGTTGTATCGGACCAGAGGGGGAGAAACGGTCTCTGGGAAGGGGTGTAAACCACCGAGTTTGTATCCGAAATTAAATAATATTCGGTAAGACAAGTTCTCACATAAGACGGACGTACAAGTACCCCCACATTCTCGTAGTGGAGGGACTTAAAAGTTCTCACGTCGACGGGGGGACGTATGTAAAATTCGCGATCGCGCCCCATCAGAGGAACACATTTATTGTCATATAAATTGGCTTAGTTTGGACTAAAAGTACGAGTATATAACCGCAAGATTTAGCTCCTGATCACCGAACCTAAGTACAGCGGTGACCAATTTATAGTATATACGAGTGAAAGTGATTACCGTATAACAAGATTTGCGGGAGTAATACTCGTTATTTGATTAATCGCGGTGTTAAATAGCCAAGGCATACACCCCAGCAATCGACCGTCGTCGAACCTACACGTCCGCAGTGACGTGTACAATTAATATTATCAATAGAACTATCCTAATAAATAAAATCCTCCACGTCATTTAAGTTATCGCCAGATCTTCACTTGTTACCTGAGATCAAGAGTCCCACCTACCGAACCAAGAGATCCTACTAGCTCGGAGCATTAATCCCTACCAACCGACCGCTTATACCATCCTCATATGACGCCCACGTCCTTTCCTTATGTGACAACCAACAGAGGGGCATAAACCCCTCCCTATCGAACGATCTTTCCACAGAATAAACCACCTAGTCTATCAGAAATGACCAAGTATAAAAAAAGAATTAGAGAGAAACAAATTACAATCAGCATTTAACTCATACACCGAAAATTTTGCCTCTTCTTGTTGATAATCTTGCCCCTTCCTGTTGATAATTTTGCCTCTTCCTGTTCATAATGAGAGATATCTCCGCAAATATACTTATTTGGCAAGGATATCAATTCAACACTGTACAAACGATATGGTACAGCAAGAAATGCCAAAAAAAATCTTTAAAAATTACTAAAAAAGTTAGTTTTGATGCTCTTTAAAAATTTATTACATGTTGTATAATGGATCTGCATAATTGTTAATAGATATTTCTCATAAATCATCTGTTATTGATTTTTCCCAAGCCCGAAGAGATTTAACAGTAAATATATGCTATTTATAAATATACAGCCGGCTTAGAAATCGTCTGGAAGTAAGATCGGAATGCATTATCTCACATTTGGTAACTATTAAACATTACAATTATTTTTAACATCTGATGTTGTATTATTCGTTAAATAGTCACTGCAAATACAACGCAAGGTTGAGTTTGTCATTAGACAACATCACTTACGACTTTGTCGCTGGTGATTTTTTCAGAGAAACATAACCTCTTGTAGAAATTACCGTTAAAAGAAATTGCGTTTAAAAAAGTAAGTCGACCAGATAATGAAAAATGCGATAAATGTCTGTGTATATTTTAATAGTAAATTAGTATTTAAATAATCTACCACAGATGAAAAGTATTAACAGATTGCAAAGTAATACAGTAAACAAAAATAATATAGAATTCGTATCCATCGAACAATGGGCAGACTGTTTTGAGAAGAATTTAAATATGACGTGGCAAGCTGTAAATTTGGATTTATCAAAAGAAAATGTAACTTATTACTGTTATAATTGGATTAGGATATTTAGGTTCGCACTTTTTTTATGAAATCGGCCGCGGTGGTTATGCTCCTTGCTTCTGGTCCCGAGGGTCTCGGGGTAAAACCCGGCCGGGGTCGATGCATTTTTTTAGGTTGGAAAAATCCAAGGAGCAAGTCCTCCGGGAGAGACTTTAAGCCGTGGGTTCCGAGTCTGAATATTTTCAGACTCGTAAAAGATCCTTAAGCCTGAATGAAAAGGCCTCTAATCAAAATGTACCGAATTTTCTCGTACTAGTACTACCTTGGTTTCCTAGATGTCAGTATGAGGCGGAACGCTGACCACGGACCACTCAAATGGTATCTATACGAAAACAAGTGTAACTAAATTAGTATGGTTCAAATTCTTCCCTGTAGGGGGAGAGCGCCTGAATCTCTGTTAAGGGAAAGATGGGCTTACTACTACAACTACTACTACTTTTTTGTGAAATAATATGAACTCTCAAATTAAAAATGTGGGCAATTTTCTATCGCCTTTCTTCCTTTTTGTAATATTCAGTTACTTTTGCCCCAATTTGTCTATAATCTGCCTTTCACCAATTTACTGAACTTTTTGTGGTACTTTTTAAATATTTTTAGAACCGGAATTATGCCATTTTATTAGCTTTACAATGTTCAATATGTATTAAATTACCATTTATATATACACTGCCCGAAAAAATCAACACCCTTATGGACAAGTTCATTTTATTTAAAGTGATGCGACAGGTAGTTTATCATTGTAGAAGAAGTATATGATGAATTCATACCAAATTAAAGACACATGTCAGAGTAACGTGTGTCTAAACAGTCACGTCAATACACAGTGTACCCCCTCTGGCGGCAACGCAGGCGTGTATTCTCGCATCCAAAGGGTCATAAAGGTAGAGATGGCATCCTGCGATAGATTGACTCACCATCTTTTATCTGTTGTTGCAATTTGCTCAATGCTTGTTGCAGGCTCTGGAGAAAGCATAAGTGTCCGTTTCATCACGTCCTGTTCAACTGGCGAGAGATCTGAAGATCTCATTGACCTGTGCAGTTATTGTACACCACGAAAAGCACGTTCCGTCGTAACAAACGAATGTAAACATCAGTTGTCCTGCTGAAAAAAAAAAGAAAACACTTTTCTGTCGAAACCATAGCAGTAATACGGGGTTAACAGCCTGATTAATGTATCGGAAACTGATTACTCTAACCTGCAGAAACACCAAATGTTACCACGTGTTGTAACTGATGCCCCTCATGCACCATGAAGCCTGGGTGTGGTCTGTGTGTCGTGGACGAATACACCCCGGAAGATGAGGCTCTCCAGGTTACGCCGTATACGTGTACGTTCATCACTCGCATACAGACAGAAACTACTCTCATCACTGAAGACAACATAGCGACATTCTACCTTCCAGACGACTCTTTCACAACACCAGATAAGTCATGGTTGACAGTGTCGTTATGTAAGAGGTCGCCTGACCAGAGGCACACGTGATTTAAGTCTGATTCAAGCAAACGAATTCCAATGGTCCATGGTGACACAGCAGGTGCAACAAGTGTCCGGATTTATTTCCTGTATTCTGATCGGGGGGCCACCGCTGCCAGCAGAATGTTTCAATCTTGTACTATGCGGCAGTCCAGAATATCTTTTACGGGTGTGTGAATGATCCATACACCACTTATGAAAGTAGCGACAAACCACCGATACATTGTCACCAAATTGTGAGGCAATCCATCGATATCTCCATCTAGGTCCCCGCAGGTCTACAATACGACCCGTTGAAATAGCTGAATTTCTTCAACAGGAGTAAGCACTCGTCGGCGGGACATGTTTTGTACCCAAGAATGAATGTTGTGTGATGACTATCAGGGTAGGGACATGGGAATACGTTGGGTAGCGAAGTTCGTTTCTTTCCTAACCTGATACCCTACGCGGTAAGTCACATAAATTAACACAAACACAAGTAAATATAAATAATGTTTACTTCCCATATCAATAAATAAAATAAGCATTTAAAAAATGAAAACCTCTGTACAATCTACATCCACTAATTTAAAGTATTTCCTAAAGTCATTATGAGAGGCGAACCCAGGTATATTTAGCTGTCTGAAAATAAATATACACTTACAGGTCGTTGACAGTAGAACACCGAACATTTTGCCCAACATCGTGCTGCCGTTAGTGTTGATTTCAGTCCTGGCGTTGTCGTTGACCCTCTACCCTGGCGTTGCCGCCGACGTTGTTCCTGACCCTCAGTCCTGGCGTTGTCGCTGACCCTGTGTCCAGATGTCGTCTTTGACCCTCTGTACAGGTGTCGTCTTTGACCCTCTGTACAGGTGTCGTCATTGACCCTCAGACCGGGTGACTCTCGTTGGCGGCACTCCCTCTGTTTCTGCCGGAGATTCTAGTTGGAAAAATTTCGCTCCCTCTGACGAAGGACTCATTTATAAATTTCGTATTGGGCATGGTTAGCAGCTAGTGAATGGTTAGATCATGCACATGCTGTATAATCTATGTTTTTTCCTTAAATACCAAATATGGTAATATCCTGTATGTTGCAGTTATCATGTACGCAAATTCCCTTAAGATGTGGAAACACATGATGTATGCAAAGTATATTATTTCTACTAACGAGCATTTTTGTCGGCTGTTAAAGTCCTGGGTTCAACTCTCTTCCCTAGTTATGTCTGTCTTTATTATTGTTTTATGAATTAATTACATAATATTTATTATTATAAGAACACAGACATGGCAGTTGCAAACACTGTTCACTTCTTAAAGCAACAAAGTTACTGCCTGCTGAGTCAAAACAGAGGGCGCAAAGACACGGCTTCTGAACGCCATCTGATTGCCGATGACAATGACAAATGTATCGCTAACACAACATCCTCTCAATATGCACATGTTATACCCTGGTTCCAAAGAACACATTCGTTGACGGTATAGCATTTTTTTCTGGCATTGTATTTAAATTATATTCTCGTCAGCTTGCCATGAAAGTAGTATTAGTGAACCTATCAGCTTTCAGTGTAAACAAGACTGGCCAAAATGTATGGTATACCTGTAACAATAGATTTTTTTTCGATTTTTAGTTTAACTTGATTCTGCAGTGAATTTACATATGTTAATTGTTGACAAAGTCAACACTGGAGTTTTATTCAGACTGAAATTCAAATACAGGGGAATAAAAATTAACTGATTTAATTTTTTTCAGTTCTATTTCTTTTCTGAATTGCTGCGTAAAAAGTGTTTGCACACCATCCTGTCTCAAAAATTCAAGGAGGAATTCATCGAAAGAATGGAACAGTTGTAATGGTGCACTGCTTATGATTCAGGATTCGTATTAAATGATGAACAAAAGCGAGACCGTATCCTAAAACACATTTCCGCTTCTAAGCATCAATATTCATACTTGATAAAATTAAAGTCATTTTTCTTTCTTTCTTTCTTTCCTTGCCTTATGCAGGAAAATGCCAGGGCACATTCTGCGGCTGTCACCAGGGATTTCCTGAGGGGGAATGAAATTGATGTAATGGAGTGGCCAGCGGTCAGCCCAGACCTCAACCCTATTGAACACTTGTGGGATCTTCTAGACAGGAAGGTCAGGAACCGACATCAAGCTCCACAAACTCTGCAGCAACTTGGAGATGCTCTGAAGCAGGAATGGGAGAATATCCCGCAAGAGGAAATCCAGAATCTTATAGGGAGCATGCCACGAAGGTGCCAAACTGTCATCGAACGTCGTGGAGGCCATACACGATATATAACGAGTGTTTAACTTTGAAAAATAAGCACAAGATTCAATTGCTTATATAGCGGAATTATTTGAAAAGTTAATTGTCAGCGTTATTCATTTGTTTTTACTGACATGAGCAATAAATAAACAAATAAATAACCGCAAATAATGTACTTTATTAATTTCATGTTTGTACCTTTATCCAATGAAAAAATATTTGCATATTTTATAGTGTTCCTCTAATTGTTTTGAGCAGTGTATTTAGACTGGTCGTCCAAATTTACCATCTAAACTTACGATACTACTTACAGCATTTTAACTAAAACATTATTTGTTAAATTTCTATCCATCCACCATTAATTTTAGTAAAAAAAGTCCATATTTATCATTTGTTCAATCTTAAGTTTCTCAAATTTGGAAATCAAACCATTTTTTTTATTCCTATGTTTACTTAATCGATTGGTATTAGAGTTCACAAATATAGAAACAATGTTAGAAGGTAAATTATTGTCTAACCACATTCTGGTTTTACTTAGGTGTGCAGTATGAAACTCTAAATCTATATTTGCATCTTCAATTTTCAAATTGAGCAATTTAGTTTTAAATTTATCCATCACATTTCTTAATTTACGATTCCTAGTCTTACTTTTTGAGCGAAACACCACTTACATTAAATTTTATAAGATGTTTAGGATATATAACAGTGTTTCTAGAGCGTATCAAGAAAATGAGACTATTTTTGACATGTTGAATCGCAAATGCTTCCGACAGCCACAGTTGAAGTTGAGATGCTGTATCTTTTCCAAATTCATTTGTCGTCTATCGATAAAAAAACATTTTCTCTAGTTTTCATATTTTAAACCAATGCAGATACAGTACACAATAATTTCTTTAAATATGTTTCACTTAGAGTAATTAATAATCATAATTACAAAGAAATAAACGTTATCTCAGTCAAACCATAAATGTATTAAGTCGACGTTTCAATCTCCTTATGTGAGATCATTTTCAAGACATGATTGATTATAAATCTATAATACCTAGTTATTATCACCAAGACAATTTTAGTTTTATATACAAAATTTAGTCCACTGCTGTGGCCTCGAGGTAGCGTGCTGCTATGTCACGCAACGGGCCCGGGTTCGATCCCCGGTCGGGGCAGTTTTTTGGGTGAGGTTTTTATCGGTATTTTTCCTCACCCGTAAAACAAATGTCAGGAAAACGTTAAGTCCAAACGGTCCCCGAAATCATATGGCCATCATCACCCTTATTATTTCATCATCATAATCATCATCCTTCACCGGTGTGGAAAGCAACGGGAAACTACCACACCTACAATTCACTAGTAAAGCTGCAAAAGCATAGCATGAAAATGATATGATTGCAGTGGACCTGCCCTCGGGCAGAATTACTATGGATGGATACAAATTTAAATTAATAAATTTAAAATTCCAATTTATAATTAAAAATATATTAGCAAGGGATCATATGTTCCACACCATTCATTTATATCTTTTTGTTTATTTAATACTTTATTTTGTTCTTTTTATATAGGCAATTTCTTCTATTAATTCTTTTTGGTAATTATTTTCCTTATGTAAAATATTTATATCAATCCATTTCATTTTATGATTTTGATTAATTATATGTTCACTGATTACTGAAAGTTCTGCACCTGGTGTATTGATATTCTTTTTATGCTCGTCGATTATTTTTCTTATACATCTTTTTGTTTGGCCTACATAAGACTTTTCACAATCACCACACTGGATTTTGTATACAGCATCTGTCAATTTACAAGTATCGATTTTGTCTTTGACAGTTTTATTAAATTTCCTTCAAGTTTATGAGGAACACTATGAGCAAATACAAATTTGAATGGCTTCAATTTATTTTCCAATCCTTCATTTAAACCTTTTACATAAGGTAATTTGAAGCGAAAGCTTTGTTGTTCAACATCTACGGTAGATTTATTTTATCTAATTCCGTACATGTTTTTCTATCTTCCAGTATTTTCAATCTATTCTTAATTTCTTGATTAATAAATTCTTGTGGATAACAATTTTCCTTCAAAATTTGCTTAACCAATTCAATGTTTTGTTTATAGAGAATGTTATTGGAAATTAATATCGCTCTGTCAATTAAGTCATAAATTACACTTATTTTTTGTAGAACTGGGTGTCCAGAATGGAAATCTTCCAGAAAATGTTGGTTTTCTAATATCAATTTTTTTAACAATTTTCCATTACTCAAACGTATCACTGTGACGTCAAGTAAACTCAAGTGACCACATTTTATTTATTTCGCTAGTAAATTGTAAACGATTATGATTAGAATTGAATGTAATAACTACTCTTTACACTTGCAAAAATATCATCAACAAATCTTTTATACAGATCCACTGTACAAGGTACTTTGTTCAAAAAAAAGGTCTCCAAATCGTCCATCACTATATCTGCCAGAATCGGAGACAATGGTGATCCCATGGGACTACCATAGATCTGAGAATACATTTTTTATTGAACGTAAAATTAGTAGAATTGAGAACTAAATAGACCGCATAAATGAATTCTTTTAAAGGAATGTTTGTATTTTTGTTAATAAACTCCCATCTATTTTTGAGGCCTTCCATAACAAGTTCATGAGGAATATTTTTGAATAAGGATTTTACATCTAATGATATTAAAATATCATCATCATCTTCATTCATGGATTAGGTCTGTTGACCCGTTCCGACTTCAGCCCATCTCTTTCTAGGTCTGCCCACATCTCGGGTGCCTTTAGGTTTGTATTTTGTTATTTGTTTTGGATATCTATCTTCATTCATTCTGTCTATATTAAAACATATTTTTATCAATTTGTTTGGCATTAACCCATTCAACAAAAAATAAGTGGCTTAATTGACAGAGCGATATTACTTTCCAATAACATATTCCATAAACAAAACATTGAATTGGGTAAACATATTTTGAAGGAATATTATTATCCACAAGAGTTTATTAATCAACAAATTAAGAGAAGATTGAAAATACTGGAAGATAGGAAAACATCTACGGAATTAGATAAAATAAATCTACCGTAAATTTTGAACAACAAAGCTTTCGCTTGAAATTACCTCATGTAAAAGGTTTAAATGAAGGATTGGAAGAGAAATTGACACCATTCAAATTTGTTTTCGCTCATAGTTTCCTAATAAACCTGAAGGAAATTTAATAAGGCAAAGACAAAATCGATACTAGTAAATTGACAGATGTTGTATACAAAATTCAATGTGGTGATTGTGGAAAGTCTTATGTAGGCCAAACAAAAAGATTTATAAGAAAAAAAAAACGAACATAAAAAGAATATCAGTACACCAGGTGCAGAACTTTCAGTAAACAGTGAACATATAATTAATCAAAGTCATAAAATGAAATGGAATGACATAAAAATTTTACACAAGGAAAATCATTACCAAAAAAGATTAATAGCAGAAATTGCCTATATAAAAAAGAACAAAACAAAATATTAAATAAACAAAAAGATTTAAATGAATGGTGGTGAACATATGAATCCTTGCTAAAATATTTTAAATTATAAATTGGAATTCTAAATTTATTCATTTAAATTTGTATTAAAAAAAACTAAAATTGTCTTGGTGATGGTAACTATATATTAATACTAATAACGTTCATTATTAAAACCGTCAAAACAAAGTCTAGTTTTTTTAACTAAATTAACGCTACATAAAACGATTGCCAATATATATTTCAACAAACAATGTTTAAATCATAATATTATCCGAAATTATGAGAAAATTAGAATAAAAAATAAAAGCTACTTGGCCATAAAAACAAAAAAATTCTGCAGAAAGTAACTGGATAAAAAATGAAATAAAATTCCTACATATAAAGAAACAAAATTATAAAAATAAATTATATTATCTTTCACAAGAAGCAAGTAAAATATATAGTAATTGTTATACATCATAGAAAAACAAATACACGATGAATATAACAATATTTATTAAATGAATACCAAACAATTAACAAAATCCTTGAAAATCTAAAATCAACCAAACACAATAAAAAATACAAATTCCTAGTAAATCCATAGAAGATAATAATAATAATAATAATAATAATAATAATAATAATAATAATAATAATACTTTATTTATTCTGGCAGAGTTAAGGCCATAAGGCCCTCTCTTCCACTCAACCAGTACAAATACAAATAGATATTCGACAAATATAGATATACACTATACTAATTATAAACACTTAAAGATGCAATAAATGTAACAATGTAAATGTCATGTACAAACAACATTTTATAGGGTAATAACAATAATGATACGATAATAATAATAATAATAATAATAATAATAATAATAATAATAATAATAATAATAATAATAATATAAATATGATACATTATACGGGAAACACCAATTAATATATATATCTTACACTGGATAATAATGAAGTCGAGTTTAGAGCAAATATAAATTTAGATTTCTTTTAAAAGATGCCAATGTCCGGCAGCCCCTTATTTCTTGTGGTAGGGAATTCCAGTTGCGAGAAGTGGAGATGGTATATGACATGGAGTGATGTGATGTCCTATGTTGCGGTATATTAAGTAAGAGACTATGTTGTGATCTTGTGTTTAAGTTATGGTTTGAGGATAGATACTGGAAACGGGATGATACATAATTGGGAATCGAGGTATTAGGATCTTAAATAGGAGAATTAGACAGTGCGATTTTCTTCTCTCTTTTAGATGTAGCCATGACAATTCGTGGAATAATGGAGAAATGTGATCGTATTTTCGAACATTAAATATGAATCTGATACACATATTATGGACACGCTGCAGTTTGTCCGACAATCCGTCACTTATGTCAGTTAGTAGAACGTCACAGTAGTCAAAATGCGGCATCACTAAAGTTTGGATTAAAATTCTTTTAAGAGTTGTAGGAAGAAAATGTTTAAGTCGCTTTAGGGAATGCATTATGGAGAAGATCCTTTTAGATGTTTGTTTTACTTGCTCATGCCATTTTAAATTAGAATCTAAGTAAAATCCCAAGTTTTTAACGACGTCGGTATAAGGAATTTGTTCATTATCTAATATGACAGCCGGCATATTGCCATTGTTTATGAGGTGTAATAGCCTTGGATGTTTGCGTTTTGTTTACATTTAGTTTCAGCCCATATTTTCTGGACCATAAAGATATATGCCTGAGGTCAGTGTTTACTTTGTCAATATATTCATTAATTTCGTCAGGCCTAAAGTGTGTGTAAATCTGTAGGTCGTCGGCGTAAAGATGATGCTTGCAGTTTTGTAGTTTCTTGGTCACGTCATTAATATAAATCGAGAAGAGAAGAGGAGCGAGGACGCCGCCTTGAGGTACCCCTTTCCTCACCAAGCGCGAGGAAGAAATGCGATTATTAACAGAAACTGATTGCTGACGATTAGTGAGGTAAGATGCAAACCAATCAAGGCAGTTTTCCGACAGATGTAGTGTCTTTAGTCTCGCTAGCATTAAGTCTATATCTACTGCGTCAAAGGCTTTGCTGTAGTCGAGTAGGACTATTGCGGTGAGTTTGCTTTTGTCCATTGAGTCTCTTATGTCCTCTACAATGTCAAGTAGTGCAGTACTTGTGTGATGTCCTGTTCTAAAACCAGACTGATGTTCATCAAGTAAGTCGTGTGTGGTGAGGTAGTCTGTTAACTGTGAGTGTATTATGTGTTCCAGTGCTTTAGATAAACAGGGAAGAATACTAATTGGTCTATAATCATCGAGTGTTGTGGGAGTGTTTGATTTCGGTGTAGGACGAACTAGAGCCATTTTCCAGAGTCTGGGATAAGTCCCAGTCATTATAGAGGCATTAAAAATGTGGGTTATTGTTGGGAGAATAATGTCTATTATTTTTTGCAGGAGAGTTATTGTTATATTGTCTATTCCTTGTGCTTTAGATTTAATACGTAATACTGCTCTTTTGGCGTCATCAGGTGAGATATAGGAAAAAAAGAATTTGTCTCCGGTAGGTTGGGAATATGCCATTAGTTCATCTATTGTCTGTCGTTTGTGTTGTGAGGTGTTGTCAGAAGGGTGGCGGGTAAAATGGTCATTCAACTCATCTAGTGGTAGGTCAGATGTTTCTACCTGTAGTTTATTTTGACAGAGACCTATTGATTTTAAATTTTTCCACATGTCAGCTGAGTTGGACATAGATTGTGTAATAATAGTATGGGCATATCTTAGTTTTGCATTCCTTATAGTCTGGTTGACTTTATTCCTCAGATGTTTGTATGTCTGTAAGTCTGTCAATTCTTTGTTCCTCCTCTATTTCCTGAATGCTACGTCTCTCTCAGTCATGAGCAAGCGGATATTATCAGACATCCAGGGTGCAGGTGGTCTGTTTATACGTCTAGTCTTGATAGGTGCGTGTTTGTCATACAATTGTAAAATCATGTCATTAAAATTTTCAACTTTCTCGTCTACAGTTCTAAGTGTCCATATGTTGTTCCAAGGTAGTTTTGCAGCGTCATCAATTAATTGCGCATAATGTATATGTTTCAAGTCTCTGTATGTTACAAGTCTAGGTCTACGTTTAGAGCAAAGGAGTGAATATTCAATGTATATTAAGTCATGTGCAGAGATGCCTGGAGCTTCTATCTGTCCACTAGTTATAACTTTTTGAGGATTATTTGTTATAATTAAGTCTAGTAGTGTGTCAGAATACCTAGTATGATGGGTTGGTTCTGAAGGCAGTATTGTCATATTGCATGACTGGAACATTGTCTGTAGTTGTATAGTGTTGTAAGAATTTGTGGCTAATAGGTTCGTGTTGAAGTCTCCTAGTACAATTACATGTTCATAAGATGGTATCAGATTTTGGAGAACTGTTTCAATGTCATGCAGGTGACCGACATTTGGGGGCTTATAAACTACTCCTAATAAACATTTCTGCATTTTCGCTCTAATTTCTATAAATAGGTATTCGGGTCGAGACGAGTATTCACTAGGCGAATGGGATACAATTTTCGGTTGTAGATCGGAACGTATATACATCGCCACGCCGCCTCCATTTTTCCCGAATACCCTAAAAAATTGTTGAATATAATGAAATGAAAATAAAATGTACTTCGTTACTAATAAATCTAACAGAACTTACACTAAATACTGACGAAACTAAAATACTAGAAAATGGTTATAAATTTAATTTCCCCAATTGTAAAATAAATAAAATAAAAGAGAACATGATACTTTATGCGCGACTATATAGTTGATCCGAATGTGATAGGGTTTTTTGCAAAATGTTCAGGATATTCCCGGGATGAATATAGGCTATAAGACAGTTGTGATACTCAACTCCTACACCCTTAAAAATCGCCCTTTGTAATGGAAAACGTGAAAAAAGTAGATATTTGGACTCTTAAATCGCTTAAACTGCCTAAACCATAAGAAATACACAAAATTAATGTACACAGAATTGAAAATCTCAATAAGCTCTACAAAAAAATCCCCGACAGCATATGTTTATCTCTTACAGAAAACTCACAATAACCATTTTTCTCTTTCATTGATACCAAGAGAATGATACCCATTCAGGTGAACCTTTCATATTTATTACTAAAACCAAGAGTCCATCGCCGTAGCCGAATGGTTAAGGCAATAGGCCTTGGCGCAAAACTACGGGGCATACGCAGGTTCGAGTCTCCATGGAGGAAAGATTTTTTTCTCATGGAATTTCGGCCAGTATGGGACCGGTGCACAGTGGGCCAGAAATGAAATCTAGCTGGTAAAGTTCTATTTTCACTCACCCTCATCAATTTATCTTTTTTTCACTCTAATATAATTGTTATATGACGTTTCTTAACTTATCTGCAGAGGAGGGTGGTAGTAGTAGTAGTGGTAGTAGTAGTAGTAGTAGTAGTAGTAGTAGTAGTAGTAGTAGTAGTAGTAGTAGTAGTAGTAGTAGTAGTAGTAGTAGTAGTAGTAGTAGTAGTAGTAGTAGTAGTAGTAGTAGTAGTAGTAGTAGTAGTAGTAGTAGTAGTAGTAGTAGTAGTAGTAGTAGTAGTAGTTAGTAGTGAGTAGTAGTAGTAGTAGTAGTAGTAGTAGTAGTAGTAGTATTGTAGTAGTAGTAAGTAGTAGTGTAGTATTATTATTAGTCTAGTAGTAGTTAGTCATTATTAGTCGTAGTATAGTCTTAGTATTCTTAGTAGTAGTAGTAGTAGTATTA